>JBAMJV010006760.1:0-64981 GCA_037951105.1 Echinarachnius parma | reverse complement strand
GGAGTTCATTGACTTTCGTGGTGTTGGTAGACGGCACGTACATGTGGCAGGTGACCTCTTGCAGCTTCTGAAAGAGCCCAGTGGATACTTCCCATGAATGACCGAGCTGACTGAAGGCCCCTTGGTAGGTCTTATCCGACTTCATTTGCTTCAAGGCGCCCACCCAGATAACAATGCTACGTTGGCCCAATGTAGGCGGTCATGTTGGGACAACGTCAAAACGTGACGTTTTGCCCACGTCATTCTTGCCGCTGGGCCCTCGTCGGCCCAACCCCCATAAGCCAACGTCAATTGCCAATGTTGCGCCAACGTTTGCCCAACCTTTTATTTTGCTATTTCTGACGTCAAGCCAACATTGAGCCGACTAAACCCCAACGTTCATACGACTATATAAGTCAATGTTGGCCCAACGTTGGCTTGCCTACCGTCGTAATGTGGTTGTCTATCAAACGTTAGTACGACGTCAACTAGCCAACCAATATCCAACGTAGTAGGCGAAACGTTGGCCCAACGTTTGCTTTTCGACCATATAAATATGATTGTTCGTCTAACTATCAGCCAACGTTGTTTCAACGTACATTTGCCGACCAGTTTGCCAACAGTCAACAGACATCGTCGGCTTAACGTTGTTTTAACGTCAGCTCGCCGACTGCAAAAATATGGTTGTGAATTTACCGTAGGCCAACGTTGGCTAAACGTTGTTTTTCCAACCGCGACGGTGCCGACTATAGACTACGTTCCGCCAACGTCGCATTGTTATTTGGGCATCTTTCCCCGGCCTGCAAAGGCACTAACTGTATCACAACCGGAGAACACGTGTAGTCCAACCAGGGCATCACAGACACTGCCTCCCATCGATCTAGCAAGCCTGTCAATGGCTATGAACCGTGTGCGGGTTTGCGTACCACACTTCTGATACACGGGGCATGGGATGTCCTTATTGAAGGCAAGACACAGCACGAGGACATCTGTATCGGCAGTGATCACCACAGCCTTGTACCCGGCCTCTGCTGCATGCAGAGCATGCAGAAACATTTGGGTGTCTGCTTCCTCCTGCGTGGACTTCAGCTCTGCCACTTCCTCCCGGTGGTCCTTGGTGAGCTTGTAGCAGACGTCCTCGCAGGTTACATAGAGCAACTTTTCCTTCAGTTCCTCCCTGCTTTTTGGTTCTTTCCACTCCTCTACCAGGAACTTGATTAGACTTGCCTTGTTCGAAGAGCTGCAGAGCAGTTTCCTCCACTGCTGAATGTTGTGGCCCGGTGCGATGCTCCTGAACTGGATTGCTGTGCTTGCACCTCTGTTGCAGCTCTCTGCGTCTTTTATGGACGTCTCTCGGTAAACATCGAAGACAACATCAATGCGTTTAATCTGGGCTCCATCATGAAAAGCCGTTGACAGTATCGCTTCAGCCAGCTGTGTAAACGTCTTGTCATTCCCTTTCACATTCTGTTCTAGGCTCATGCCATCAATGACAGTTGCTGATGGCTCTGCAATAATTTCAGCGGGAGAAACACTCTTGTCCAGCTCTCTGGCAAGGGGCGCTTTGTTCGTCTTCCGCAGAGATCCATTGCCATTAGCAATATACCATGGCAAGGGACCCCGGGGGTGCGCCAAGACATCTCTCATGTTCAGATCTCGAATCTGAGCAACGAGGATCATGTGCCCAAACAGGTTCCTGTCAGCCTTGAGAACAATTTTTTGGCCTGCGCTTTGCTGGTTGGTTTCTTCCGGATGTGGGTGAATGTTTCCTTTTTGTCATCTTGTCATGGAACTGTGCAGTTGGTGGATTTGTCTCCAGGCGTTTCTTCTTGAAATACTGGAATGCCTCCTCTCCTACCGTGCGAGCCGCGAGGAGGTCATTGGCAACATCAGGAGGAGCAACAGTAGCGGTCGTCAAGCTGACAAACTGTGCTTGATCAGGACTCAGTGGATCGAGCCAGCTATTCTCCATGAGATCCACCAAGGATTGGATGTCAGCCTTATCCCTCCGGATCCTAGGTAACTGCAGATCTTGATGGTTCAGCTGGAAGTGACTTCGACCTACCATATCCCTCAAGTGCCCAATGTACATACTGCGGTACTCTGACGTCAGATAGTATCGGGTGACAGCTCCTGGATTCAGGCTGAATCCTTTCGTTCCTCCAGGTGTCTGTGTGTCTTTGGTGACTGTCTCCTCGATGGTCTGATCCGTCCGAGTGGGTTCGTGGTGCCGATCTGAACAGAGAAACCACCTTCCATGAAGTGCGCATGTACTTCGGGGTGGTTGAGCGGCAGTCGGGACATCTGTGCGTAGTAGTAGGGTAGGAATCGGGCGTAATTCAGCTTGTCATAGGCAAAGCACCATGGAATCATCTCTCGGATGGATGCTAGGTGTAACACCCAGTCCCCTATAAAGGTCCTTTCCAGTGAGAAGAAGAAGACAAGACTTACGACTCTCAAGAAGAAAAGAGGAAAACAGCCACAATGCAGGCAAGCCGAGCAGTGAAGTTCTGCGCATATCTATGATTTTTTGCTACTGGTAGACAGCTTGACATGTATGACTTCATGGAAAAGCATGGGTTCAGTGATATATTTCACCTACTCTGTTCAAGGAACCCGGCAATATGTGAAGTGGTAGGAACACCTTTGCCTTCGGATAACAAAAAGAACAGCTGCAGTGGTCCTTTCACAAAGGTGAAACATTTTAAGCAATTCCAAAGTATGGAACCGCTTTCTTCATGTATAGCAACAGTTTTCAGGCACCCATCAACATGATATCGTCTTGCCCAGGCTTGATGTGTAGTTGACACTATAACTTCCATCACTGAAGGACTATCCAAACTCTATAAATGATAGAATGTTTGGCTTGGGAATGTGCTCATTCTTATGAATGATGGCGTGAGAAGCTCGTTTGAAACAAAGGAGAAAAGCGTCCTCACTAGGAGGCAGTAGCTTCAAGAGAGCTGACTCGTTGTTCAAAAACTTTTAAGCTTTCAAATTTCCCAGATCGGAATCCTTAAACTGGTCTGCTTTGGTGATGTACATATCCATTCTTGTGTTCAAGTGATAATGTTATCTGTTAAAGCATTGGCAGGTTTTTTTTACCAGCAGTGTCGATATGTGCCAATTATGGGCTGTCCCCACACACAGCTCTGAGAGATCAGTGAGACGTGCTTGTGACATCAGCGTCATTGGCATGAATAACTACTCTGTCGACTATGTGAACTACTCTGTTGTAGAAGGTATAAAGTAACTAGAACGGTCATATGATACATTTATGTGGGCCAATCTTTAACATGAACCAACATTCACGATCTCCTTTAGACCTAGAAATAAAATTGCCCTCAAACGTGTCATGGAAGCCTACAGACACACCAAACTGGGTGGGTAGACCTCGATAATAATTATGTTTGGAGTCCATTGATGAAAGGCTGGTCTTTTGAACACCCCCTTCCCTCTTCCCGGGTATCTCATTCACGTGATAAGCATTTTGTAATTTTGTGGATATATTTTGTATCATTTGTTTATAGTAATTTAACCACATCTAAACATATTATAACATTAAAAACTCATATTCTTATGTATTTCATTGTTTTTAATGCTAATGTGTTTTTATTGTGTATTAATATATATGCTAAGTTTCATTATATTGCTCTTAATAGATATCTAAAATGCGAATGGCATGTTTAAAGATCGGAATATAGCCGATTCTTCATTTTTAAGAATTTAGTTGTCTTTTAATACATACGCGCTGTATACGAATTTAACGTCCCTATGTGAAGTATCACGTTGTAACGAAGTGTGACGCATTACCCAAAGATGCAATATGCTCAAATTTGGTATCAAACCATGCACAGGACTTTAGGAAAGTCCTTCATGAAACGACAATCTGGAATCAGCAGTGCATTGTGGTGTAATTTTGCAAGATGTGTGACTGGGTATTCATGACCCCTAAGGATTAAACATACTTTTTAGTGTATTATAGGTAAAATGGTAAAAATGCAAAATACATACACTAAGCTGCTCTTCTGGAACGGTTATCACATATTGAAATAATCATATAGTCCCTACCAATAACTTAATAGCCCTAAAAGTTTGGTTTCCTCAGATGGTACCGATATATGCCTGGGCCCATGGACTAATTAACAAAATAATAAATACATGCAGAGCAATTGAAACATTGCATTGAAAATAATAGCATCCAAACATGATAAAATACAATAACATAATTGAGGTCCTACTATATACACATACACTTTGATATAAGATTAAAACGCACACAAAATATTCTGTAACTAATAATTTGGTTTACCAAAAAAAAACATTATTTTTTGAAAGTTACATGAATAAACAAAACTGTCTAATTATACTTTTTTTTTAAACCCAGAATATATACACATTCACTAACAAAAAAAAAGTATAAATGTTATTTCAATAAAATATCAATTATTATATAATATGAGTTATGGTAGGGAGAATTGACAAATTAAAAACTATAGTCATATTGAAATTTACCAAAATGGGTTTATATAATCAAAATATAGATTACACAAGATGGATGGGGCAATGCAAGACATTTATTTTGGTTACCGGTAATTAAGTTTACTTAGAAATTTTTTCTAAAGTTACTAATACTGTATATCAAATTATTGATTCATTATAGCTATACTGTTTGAAATATTAACACCATAAATCCTGATGTATTAGGTCTTTGCAAAAGTATTCTGAAATAAAAGAGAATGTTACTAACCCCTTTGCTACTGTATGATAAATATTGCATCAATATATTGTTTAACAAAAACCATCTTTAAGTGTTGAGTTTTGGTAGAGAGGGCGCTACACAAAATAATTTGTTGTGAGAAAATGAAAAACTGAGTGTCAAATTTGAAAGAGCATACAATTTTAATGGAAGAATAAACTTTATTTGATCAAAATCGGTTCAGAAACGGCTGAAATATTCATAAACATAACCATTTGTAATAAATGTGGGGCCCCACAAGAATCCGATAATTTTGAATCAGCCGTTAAAATTCGTTTTAAAATGCTTCCTCTTTTCAAGAGGTTTTTTTAGATAGTTGTTGATTATCTCTCTATCTAATTACTATTTTAACAAAACATCACATGCACAATATTTAATTTAAAATGGTTTAAACAAATGCGTTTTTTGAAAGCGCCCTCTTAGTTTAAACAGCTCTTTTTGAATGATAACAGGCTTTTTACTTAGTCGTTTGTAATTTTGTATTCCTTTTGAGCATGGTGGAGTTATAATGATTAGTTTGTAATGTAATCATGGTAATGGTGTAGGTTTCGATTACTAAAATTCAGTTTGACTAAAACTGTACTCTCTCCACCAGAACTCAACTATCCCTTTAATAATTCCCGGCAGTAACTTGTGATGTAATTATTACATTTAAAAATGTGAATTTTAAAATATTTAATCTAATGAAGACTTTGTTAAATGAACCACTAATTGAGCACCAGTAAAAAAAAAAAAATAATCACCAGGGTTGGTATTCAATTCAATACTTTCTAATAAAAAATTTACTTAGCATTTTCTAGGCTGAGAACTTGTATTAAAATCGTTTTTTATAATTTCATTTCAGTAAGTCTAAATTAACTATTTGAAGACATAATGACACCAAAATTTGGGCAACATTTTCATTTGATGAAATAATCAAAGCTCAATTTTGGCTAAGGAATTTACTTAAGCTACATTTTGACTAGTATGGAACCAAATACCGGCCCAGAATTAAACCTCTCGCCTTATTCAACTTTTTGTTGGCTGTCTTGCCATGTGTAGTTACAAACAAAAATAGGTCAAACCTACATTTTAGAAACCACTTGTCGATAGCAACCATACTGCCTGCAATGGCTACAAAAGTGATCTAATGCAGAGGAAAAGGTAGAGAACCTATGTAGAGATCACCTGTCTACAATCTACAGTGGCCTATTTTCTTGGTTCCCATGGATGGCCACTAAACACAGGTTTTACTGTGTATAACAAATGACTCACTCGACCGCATGGTCAATATCATTTTCTGTTTGTATAAATGTCCTGATGTGTGTGTGCCTATTCAGCATCGTATTTGTAGACATGGCCGATCTTCCATGGGGTCCCTTAAATCATTGCTTGAGTCCTCTGGCTTGCTGTCCACGCAGTCTGTTATACTTGATGATAATATACCTTGATACTGGTAGAACTTGAACTGTTGAATCAAGAAAAAATACACGAAGCAAAACATACGTTACTATAGAAACTAGAAGTATTGGTTTAATTTTGAAAGGTGTGTGTACTTTCTATCACTCTGTGGGTGTCTATTTTGTTTGCTTTAAAAATTTAATTCCATGAGGTAATTATTGTTTCCTAGAATATTGCTTCATAAAATTTGCAAGACATTTAATTTTATCTTAGATAATGTAAACAAATAAAATCAATCAAAAATAACCTTGTTATAAATATAGCAGGGAGTATTTTGTATGCCATAATTTCAATTGAGATTTATCAAATCTTTTCACCAAATGCACTAATTATAATATTAATATTTACGAATAAGTTTTAGAATAGTACAAACATCTAATATCACTATTTGTTATACAAATTGACAGAAATGTAATCAGTAAAAAAAAGTTGATTACCTGTTGGATGTGATGATCCACGTCATGCATTGGCAATGGGTGAAAAGGAAGTGAGTTGACATGAAGCACACCTTAGCCGAAGGAATCTCCAAGAAATGAAGCACCAGAATCAGACTGCTGTAAACGGAAGAAATTAACAAAATATCTACATTAATAATAAACAAACATAAATCCGATTATGAATTTGAGTAAATACTCAATTCAAGAGCACTTAGACAGTGTCCATCGTTGGATTTTCGAACCATCAGTGCCAGTTCACCAAATAAAAATGAGGAACATAGATATTAATCAGTAATTTGCTTTGAGACGAGTCTAAAATACTATAGTCTACATTCATAATTTCACATAGAATCCTACTAGTAGTACTACCACAACAAACATAGATTCATGCAAAATTATCAATCATTTTAAAAATCATCTATCATCAACTATCATCTAGCTCGGCAGTTTCTGGACCCTGCACAAGCAGAAATGTTACCACCTTTCATTGTATCTAGACCAGAACAAAACAGTCTCTATATTATATACGACAGTTGCTCCACTGACCGCTCCATTTAGGGGTAGTACAGTATATAAAGTTTTATAAAAAAAAAAAAAAAAAACGCATAATAAACCACACAAAGAGTTGGTTATTTCTGACTAGACCAGGTCCAGCCACTATTTTGATATGGCCCTAATCTAATTAGCCCTTAGGCCTTACGTAGTACGTACACGTATACGTAATAATGCACACAATTGGTTTATGAATGACCGTAATGAACCACCCAAGGCCAAGGGCAAGGGCAAGGGCAAGGCCAAGACCAAGTAACCAAGTTAAGTCTTGGGCCACAACCGCTGGCACTGATTTTCATTGTCTACTGACTGTCTAGTGTGATTTGGATTTCTTTAAAAAAAGTTTTAATCACTTCACTCAGTTACCAAAATCAGTCTGTGTTCCAGTGTTTCCAGATATTAGAATGAGAGCCTGGCCCTGAGCCTGAGCCTGAGCCTGAGCCTGAGCCTAGGACTGAGGTATACCCGGCCTAGTCCTACTCCTAGTCCTACCCTAATTCCTAGACCAACTTTGCCTTTTAAAAGCCATTTAGCTTAGCCTTAGCTTAGGGCCTAGGCTTAGACTTTGGTAGCTGGCCAGTACAAGTTGGAAGTCACAGACTCGTATCAAACTTCATTCAATTTTAGTTAGATTTGAAAACTAGTAAAGTAGTATTTAAACTTGTTTCTTCAATAATTTCTGACTAATTCCTCAATTAAATTGATCTTGAGACTTGACATGATGATACTGATCTTTATTTAGACACTCGAAACCAACATTTAATGGCCTGACCATTCGTTTTTGTTTATACAAAATCAAACTTTCGCTTATTTTTAAGTTGCCTGAATGTAGATCGACAAATCTATCGCTTTCATGGCCTTTTTGACATTATTATTGTTATTTTCACTGTCGGCATTCTAGCTATGCCGACAGTGAAAATAACAATAATAATGTCAACAAGGCCATGAAAGCGATAGATTTGTCGATCTAGCCTGAATGCAGCAGCAACACGTACTCAACTAGGACTCTAGGTACGGTCCTACAGACAATTTGTCCCCGTTGCTGGTGGCCCAGCAAAACACTAAATATCTACCGTAGATAACGACCTACGCACAGTGGAAGGGTTAACTGACTATAGCGTAAAACCTTATGAGGATTTTAGGCACACTTACCGATATTGCTGTAAACTCTTGATGGTTCAAATACTGCGTTCCGTTCCACTCCATGTTCTGGACCCGATGATCATGAAATTAGGCATTCAAAATGCCTCTTTGCGCCGCAAAATGATTTCCAATTTCGATGATGGGTTGAGAAAGTTGTACTGTCGCACTTAATTTGTGTGGAAAATTGACCACAATAAATCTGCTGATTAGCGATACTTCGCGATATGATCGATACTTAATTATTCCTTACTGATAATTTCATAGACATTATGCATGGACAAACTTGACTAATAAGGCATATCCATTACTAAATAAGGTAAAAGTTATGATGAAATTCTTCATGAATATTCATCAAAATGTATTCTTCCGCGCATGTGCGATGAACTTTCGCTGTCCCTACAAATAATGTTGGATTAACAGTTAAGAGATATAAGGGAGGGCAAGCGAACAGCTCATGATTATTCAAGACCTAGATAAATCGCTTCAAATTTGACACTTTTTTAACACGTACGTCTATGCAGAGTTACCCCCCCCCCCCCCCTTTGGTCGTGACGACGTAGCGTACGCTGGTTCGTAAAGCGGGCCGATCTAGTGTCCCGTTGATTGGTTCAGTGCCCGTGTGCACCGGCCAATCGGCGTGTTCCGTTGTTGACCTATCAGGAACGCAATCGCTCATGCGAGATTGTGATGTTGGGAGCCACGGTAGAGCAAAAAAGCCGAGTGTCTACATTCGATATTATCATTTGACAAATTATTGCAGTAGCATACGAAACGTCATGATCGTTTAGATTCCTAGTTTGACCATACATTGCGAGACAAACGAATATCATTAGCGATATTATTTCCGATATATGACATTATTTTCAATATTCAAGCAAATTGGATATTTTTTATGTAAAATATGTACAAAGATTACAAAATTTACATTTTTGCTCTTAAAAATGTTTTAGTTGCATTGCTACAAGTGATTTTTCATATCTAAGACTAAGTCCAACGTATTAATTTAAGTTCAACTTCATTCAAACTTACAATCTGTGTGAAACACCCTGGGTAGATGTTGATTAGTGAATCATACAGTTACTAAATGATGTGAATATGTCAGGAAACATTGCAGATGATTCTTCTTTTTTTATTTCTTTGAATTTCTTTGAATAATGTGTCTAAAATTGTTAAGAATTTATCATATATCTACCGTTTTTTTTTTGGTTTGTTCATTTATATGTAAACCAAAAAAATGGTTGTACTCCACATCACATTCACATCATCAAAGTTACACACAACCGTAAAACAGTACAATCCAGGCAATCCACTTTCCATACAAAATGAGTTAACGATTTATCTACATTTTATAAGCTACGTAGCTATCTAGGAATCCACATTCTACGACAAATTACTCACTCGCGTCAAGCAAAGACAATTTCAACCCCAGCAAAGTAAGGCTAAGCCACACCAAGTCAGAGCCAGATTGTACAATCTCTCTGTAAGCATGGTAAACTGGGGGAGTAGTAACTCATCATATCGTTGTATCATGACAATTTCAACCCCAACTAGATTTTGAATTCGTCACTTTTGACGAATTAAGGTTATACATATCGAATTCTTATGATAAAAGCATTATTCCAAAAATAACTACTCAATCATCATATAAATAATATCACATACATGTACTCCCCCCCCCCCCCCCCCCCCAAATAAAAAGTAAAAAAGAAGAAAACAGAAATTAAAAAAATATTGTCTTGGATTCGAACCCACGACCCTTAGATCTTGCGTCACAACTTGTTCCACGAGACCAACATTAGATCTCCTAACGAAAATGGGAAATCGGGAACAATATATCAGTGATTGCACACTGCATTTGTCATTGTAACAGTGAATTATTTGACCTTTGAACCTAATTTACATATCCTTAACGCCATTTTCATAATCCGATCTTATCTTATGAAAATTGTTCCTTTCATTATAACCTACATGTGTGCTGAATTTCATGTCCACGGCGTACGTGGTTATTCATGCTTGATTTATTTGACCTTTGACGGTAAATATGGCGATGAAATATGCATTTTCGCGATTTGGTGTTAACTTATGAAATGTTGGGCTTGCAAGTCCCTATCTACATGCGAAGTTTCACATTGGTAGCATAATTCTTTCAGCAGTTATTATTCGAAAGCATACGTTTTAGCTAACCCTCAATTTTTAACAGATTTGGACTCTCATTTCCAATCAAACAATTCATCAGGATCCAGTGAACAAAACTAAATGATATGAATAGAATGCGAATAGAGCAGGACATCAGCTACGATATATCAAAATTTGGGAGTACATTGATGGAGAATAAGTGAGATATGGTCAAAAGTACACTGTGATCGATTTCAACATTGATTGAAATTGAATAAAATTCGCATTTTCAACTTTAACCGTCAATACGATGACTTTATAACATTTACTCGGCATAAATGAGGTATGAATTTGTATATACAACTCATAATCTATCCGAATATTAAAAGAAAATTGGGTGTTTGTGGACTTTTTAAAAAGTTATGGCCGAATAAAAAAAGTATGTTTTTACCATATTTTGCTAATTTGCGTGCGCGCGTAATTTTGACTTTGACGCGCGCGTACTCCGTTATTATGAGTCAACAATGACTCAAATTGATAGGGTGTGTTGAGGGATCTATAAGGAATGCAAAACATGTGAAAAAACGACAATGTTACTATTCATTCGCGTTACGCGCGCAAATACGCGCGCGCCGACGCGCACGCGCGGAATTTTTTGAAACGCTTAAAACTGTCTGAAACATATAGTAAATTACTCGGGTTGAGGTTTTAAGCATTTATTGACATTTTTTTCATTTGACGGACGCGTACGCGCGCGTCTCCGAGTGTAATTGTATGCGCATGAGCTTAAAAGATGACCATTGACCTGATTAATATTGATGCGAAATTTCAAATGAAGTTAATGATGCATGACTGAGTTATGATGATTATTGAAATTTGACAAAATGGCGTCCTGATAACGTCATTGTGATGTGACGTCACTGAAAAAGTTAGCAGATCTAAGTTAGATCATGATCTATCATCATGTGAAGATTCATGACAATTGATTCCTCTGATCTTGAGATATGCGACGGACAAAATTAGGAAGAAGAAGAAAAAAAAGAAGAATAAATAAAAATCTTGACGAAATCAATAGGTTATACATATGTATATGTATAACCTAACAAGGGCTGTTTTCATTTAAAAAAGCAGCTTTGGTCTCTAAAATCCTGTGCTTCAAATAATACTTCTATCCACCTCCCTCTCCCTCCCCTCGACATACCCCTCCTGCCTCCTTCTCCCCTTCCACTCTTCCCCTCATTCCCCCAATCCTTTATCCACCTCTCTCTCTCCCCTCGACATACCCCTCCTGCCTCCTTCTCCCCTCCCACTCTCCCCCTCATTCCCCAATCCTTTATCCACCTCTCTCTCTCCCCTCGACATACCCCTCCTGCCTCCTTCTCCCCTCCCACTCTCCACCTCATTCCCCCAATCCTTTATCCACCTCTCTCTCTCCCCACGACATACCCCTCCTGCCTCCTTCTCCCCTCCCACTCTCCCCCTCATTCCCCAATCCTTTATCAACCTCTCTCTCTCCCCTCGACATACCCCTCCTGCCTCCTTCTCCCCCTCTTGTCATCTCCCTTTCCTCCGCTTCCCCTATATATACATTTTTCCACATTTGCTGCTCGCCACCCAGGTGTATATATGGGTACCCGAAAAGATGGAACGTAGTTCCTTAGCATTGTGTGCGCCCCAAGGTTGCCCGTGGCTGGAAGGCTCCCCAGGGAGCGGAAAACGTGCACTTCGTGTGCTGGATTGATTGCAGAATGTATTCGATGACCGGGGTAATAATATAACGGTAAAGCGCTTAGAGATGATTATCAATTGTGATAGGCGCTATATAAATCGAGGATATTATCATTATTATTATTATTATTATTAGTAGTAGTAGTAGTAGTAGTAGAAGTAGTAGTAGTAGTAGTAGTAGTAGTAGTAGTAGTTGTAGTAGTAGTAGTAGTATTAGTAGTATTAGTAGTAGTAGTAGTAGTAGTAGTTGGAGTAGTAGTATTAGTAGTAGTAGTATTAGTAGTATTAGTAGTAGTAGTAGTAGTAGTAGTAGTAGTAGTAGTAGTAGTAGTAGTAGTAGTAGTAGTAGTAGTAGTAGTAGTATTACCATTATCTGTCCATTCTCCTTCCCTTCTTCCCCCCTCTTAATTTATTTTATATTCCCTACCACTCCTCCCTTCTATCCTTCCTCCCTTAATACCCCGCCCCTCTACCCTCCCTTCCTCTGTCGCTCTATCCTCATACCTCTTTCTTGTCAACCCCATGTTTTATTCCGATCTTAAACCCCTCCTTACATTCTCGCTTTCCATCCTCTCCCACTATTACTCATCCATCTCTACTGTCGCCCTATACCACTCTCTCCTCATTCAACCCTACCGCCTTTACCCCTCCTTCCCTTGCCCTCTCCCTTCACCCCTTTCTCCCCCTCTGTCTCCTCTTCCCCTCTATTACTCATCTGTCTCTACCATCACCCTATACTACTCTCTCCTCCTTCACACATACCGCCGTCATCCCTCCTTCCCTTATCCTCCCCGATCCCTCCTTCTTTTTTTCGCCTCTCCCTCTTCATTCCCCACCACCTCCGCCAACCCCCCCCCCCCCCCCACCGCCTCTGCTTCCCCCTCTTTCCCTTTACAACTCACTTCTCCGGTTAAGGAGTGGTCACATTGGACACGACTCCCCACGACTAGACCCACGAATGCAGTACGCATTGGTACAAATCAATGGCAAGCCGTTTTTAACATTTATTCCTATTTCTTAATATCAAGAATTCAATTCTTGATATCACGAAATCGAATTCTTGATATTAAGAATGGATTCTTGATATCAAGAAATGCATTCTTGATATCAAGAAATACTTTTCTGTATTGGTAATACTTGATATCAAGAAATAAACTGATATCAATAATTCAATTATTGATATCAAGAAAAAGGAATAAATTTTAAAACGGCTTGCCATAGATTTGTACCAATGCGTACTGCATTCGTGGGTCTAGTCGTGGGGAGTCGTGTCCAATGTAACCACTCCTTTACTTAGCAATATTGTGAAAATGTAGGTTTGGTTATAATAATAATTTAATCAAGAAATCATGAAACAAATGTAATAGCTACTTTGGTATTATTTTATAAAATACGAAGGTGTTATAATTCTGCAATGCAAACACTTTATTTTCTTCCTTTTTCCTCTTTCTCTTGTTAATGCAAATTAACAAGACTTCTACACTAGTAAGATAATTACATAATATCACATAGTATCAATTCCCCCCCCCCCCAAAAAAAAACAATAACAAAAAATATATATATATACATCATAAATGTCATAAATCTTACACAAATAAAATATAAATATCATAATGGCTCAGTCACATTTGACACGGCGGCCGTACGGTCTAAAATTTCTACGGCCAATTACAAAAATAGGGCCGCCGTAGAATTTTTACGGTCACATTTGCCACGGCCGCCGCACGGCGAATCTTTAATTTGTGGAGACAGAAAATCTGCGGCTGCCGTACGGCCTTTAAAGTGATGACGCACGGTTGCCGGAGGTTATTTGAACAAATATCAAGGCAGACGCAAGGCGGCCGTAGGGGGGGGGGGGGGGGGGGGGGGCATACGGCAACCGTGCGGCCAGACTAACGCTACAGCTACACACCTATATAGTATAGGAGTGGTAGCCATGGCTACGGCGTGTATAATTGCTTCGGCGACGGTAGAAATGAAAAATAGTTATAACTTTTTGTTATAACTCTACGGCGACCCCTACGGCCTGTAAAATATACGGTTACGCCGTACGGGGACCCTACGGCCATCGCAGATTTTTTGCGGCCGCCGCACGTTTCTCTCGATTTCGGGGGCGTACGGCCGCCGTACGCTCGCCGTAGAGCAAATGTGACTGTAGCATTAGTATCATAAATCTTGACCAAACATAATAAACAGAGCATTCAATAAAAAAAAATAAAAAAATACTTACAAGCAACATTTAATTGTGAAAGGTCGAGGAAAAGGAAACAAATTTACAATTAACTTGATACGCCCCTGCCCCTACCACCCTACCCCCCCCCCCCCCCCCCACACACACACAAACACATGGTGATTTGCTCTGACGCCCGCAACGCAACACACCAGGCTCGGCAATAGGCTCAGAAAACACATGCATTGGGGGGACGGACATTGTTTGTGAACAATGCCCGCCCTCCCAACGCACCCCGCCTCCCGAAACGCATCACCGCGCCTGCACCAAACAGTATCGGCACCTGTTCGCCATTTATTTCTTTTTAAAGAACAGTCCATCGATCTAAAATCAAACAAAACTTATAGAGGGAAGTTGAGAAGAGGAAGAGAATTAACGTTCCATGTCCTTCCCTGGAAATAAATAAAATAACACTTCCACATTCAAGGCAAAACATTATTTAGCTCGTCCCACTTCTGCAAATGGACGCCTAATTTACCTCTTTTAACATGTTTAATAGTTATTTTCTTTTCCTTTTCTCTATACATACACATGCGTACAACCAGACATACACACACACGGATACACAAACACACACACACTTACACACACGTATATATACACACGCACAAACTTCCACTCCCGCACGCACGCACGCACTCGTACTCAAACAAACACAAATGCACACAAACACCACACACACGCGCATACACAAACACAAACCCTTACACACACGTATACACACAAACACAACATTACTAAAACTCCCACACAGACGCATACACATACACAACACACACCCACACAAACACAAACACACGCACGCACGCTCATCCACGTGAGCACTCAAACAAACACAAACACACGCACACACTCAAACAAAAACCCACACCCTAACACACACGCATATACACACACGCACGCAGGCACTCGCATTCTAACAAACATGAACAAGCACACAAACATACACGCACAAACACCCACATACACACAACACAAACACCCACACACGCACATACACACAAACACAAACACACGCACGCACGCTCATCCACGTGAGCACTCAAACACACACAAACACACGCACACACTCAAACAAAAACCCACACCCTTACACACACGCATATACACACACGCACGCAGGCACTCGCATTCCAACAAACATGCACAAGCACACACACATACACACACAAACACCCACATACACACAACAACATAAACACCCCCACAAAAGTACTCAAACACAAACACACACACACAGTCTTGTAATGGGCTATATGGGGACAACTTGTTTTTAACGGTTAACTGGGGACCAAATTGCACACAAGCACACACGCGCTGAGAAGTGTATATTTTGGGGACATACATCATGGATAAAGTGTGTAAAGTGGGGATAATTCATTTTTGACATTTGTCTGGGGGCTTTTTTAACACATGCACGCATTGATAAAGATGTGTATTTCGGGGACGTGCACCCCATGATTGGGATGTGTGAAATGTGGACATTTAAATGTGGACATTAAATGTGGACATTTAACTATACACACACTGTCAAAAGTGTGTATTACGGGGACATCATCCTGTATGAGGTGTGTGGAGTGGGGACAATTCGTTTGTAAAGTGAGGACTAATACTACTTATATATTGCACCTTATATTTAATTATACACACACTGTAACAAGTGTGTATTTACGGGGACACCATCATGTATGAGGTGTGTGGAGAGGGGACAGTTCGTTTTTAAAGTGGGGACCTTATACAACCATTATATTACACCTTATATAAAACTAAACACACACTGTAAAAAGTGTGTATTACGGGGACACCATCATGTACAGTATTAGGTGTGTGGAGAGGGGACAGTTCGTTTTTAAAGTGTGTACCTAATACAACCATTTTAGTATACCACAGTGCACACACAGTAAAAAGTGTGTATTACGAAGACACAATCTTGTATGTGGTGTGTGGAGAGGGGACAATTCGTGTTTAAAGTGAGGACCTTATACAATCATTCTGTTATACCATATATCAAACTAAACACACATTGTACAAAGTGTGTGTTACGGGGACACCATCATGTATGAGGTGTGTGGAGAGGGGACAGTTCCTTTTTTAATGTGGGGACCTAATACGACCATTATTTTACACATTGTATTAAAATAAACACACACTTAAAAAGTGTCTATTACGGGGACACCATCATGTATGAGGTGTATGGAGAGGGGACAATTCGTTTTTGAGGTGGGGACCTAATACAACCATTCTATTACACCTTATATTTAACTATACACACACTGTTGACAAGTGTGTATTACGGGGACACCGTCATGTATGAGGTGTGTGGAGAGGGGACAGTTCGTTTTTTAAATGGGGACCTAATAACCATTCTTTTACACCTTGTATTAAAATAAACACTCACTTAAAAAGTGTCTATTACGGAGACACCATCATGTATGAGGTGTGTGGAGAGGGGACAATTCGTTTTTGAGGTGGGGACCTAATACAACCATTCTATTACACCGTATATTAAACTATACACACACTGTTAACAAGTGTGTATTACGGGGACACCGTCATGTATGACGTGTGTGGAGAGGGGACAGTTCGTTTGTAAAGTAGGGACCTAATACAACCACTCTATTACACCGTATTTTTAACTATACACACACGGTGAACAAGTGTGTATTACGGGAACACCATCTTGTATGATGTGTGTGGAGAAGGGACAGTTCGTTTTTGAGGTGGGGACCTAATACAACCATTCTATTACACCTTATATTTAACTATACACACACTGTTGACAAGTGTGTATTACGGGGACACCATCATGTATGAGGTGTGTGGAGAGGGGACAGTTCCTTTTTTAAAGTGGGGACCTAATACAACCATTATTTTACACCTTGTATTAAAATAAACACACACTTAAAAAGTGTCTATTACGGGGACACCATCATGTATGAGGTGTGTGGAGAGGGGACCTTATACAATCATTCTGTTATACCTTGTATCAAACTAAACACACATTGTACAAAGTGTGTATTACGGGGACACCATCATGTATGAGGTGTGTGGAGAGGGGACAGTTCGTTTTTGAGGTGGGGACCTAATACAACCATTCTATTACACCTTATATTTAACTATACACACACTGTTGACAAGTGTGTATTACGGGGACACCATCATGTATGAGGTGTGTGGAGAGGGGACAGTTCCTTTTTTAAAGTGGGGACCTAATACAACCATTATTTTACACCTTGTATTAAATTAAACACACACTTAAAAAGTGTCTATTACGGGGACACCATCATGTATGAGGTGTGTGGAGAGGGGACAGTTCGTTTGTAAAGTAGGGACCTAATACAACCATTCTATTACACCGTATGTTTAACTATGAACACACTGTAAACAAGTGTGTATTACGGGGACAATATCATGGATGAGGTGTGTGGAGAGGGGACATTTCGTTTTTAAAGTGGGGACCTAATACAACCATTATATTACACCTTATATAAAACTAAACACACACTGTAAAAAGTGTGTATTACGGGAACACCATCATGTACAGTATTAGGTGTGTGGAGAGGGGACAGTTCGTTTTTAAAGTGTGTACCTAATACAACCATTTTAGTATACCACACTACACACAGAGTAAAAAGTGTGTATTACGAAGACACAATCTTGTATGTGGTGTGTGGAGAGGGGACAATTCGTGTTTAAAGTGAGGACCTTATACAATCATTCTGTTATACCATATATCAAACTAAGCACACATTGTACAAAGTGTGTGTTACGGGGACACCATCATGTATGAGGTGTGTGGAGAGGGGACAGTTCCTTTTTTAAAGTGGGGACCTAATACGACCATTATTTTACACATTGTATTAAAATAAACACACACTTAAAAAGTGTCTATTACGGGGACACCATCATGTATGAGGTGTATGGAGAGGGGACAATTCGTTTTTGAGGTGGGGACCTAATACAACCATTCTATTACACCTTATATTTAACTATACACACACTGTTGACAAGTGTGTATTACGGGGACACCGTCATGTATGAGGTGTGTGGAGAGGGGACAGTTCGTTTTTTAAATGGGGACCTAATAACCATTCTTTTACACCTTGTATTAAAATAAACACTCACTTAAAAAGTGTCTATTACGGAGAGACCATCATGTATGAGGTGTGTGGAGAGGGGACAATTCGTTTTTGAGGTGGGGACCTAATACAACCATTCTATTACACCGTATATTAAACTATACACACACTGTTAACAAGTGTGTATTACGGGGACACCGTCATGTATGACGTGTGTGGAGAGGGGACAGTTCGTTTTTAAAATGGGGACCTAATACAACCATTCTATTACACCTTATATTTAAATATACACACACAATAAACAAATGTGTATTATGGGGACACCATCTTGTATGAGGTGTGTGGAGAAGGGACAATTCGTTTTTAGAGTGGGGACCTTATACAATCATTCTGTTATACCTTATATCAAACTAAACACACATTGTACAAAGTGTGTATTACGGGGACACCATCATGTATGAGGTGTGTGGAGAGGGGACAGTTCGTTTTTGAGGTGGGGACCTAATACAACCATTCTATTACACCTTATATTTAACTATACACACACGGTAAACACGTGTGTATTACGGGGACACCATCTTGTATGAGGTGTGTGGAGAAGGGACAATTCGTTTTTAGAGTGGGGACCTTATACAATCATTCTGTTATACCTTATATCAAACTAAACACACATTGTACAAAGTGTGTATTACGGGAACACCATCATGTATGAGGTGTGTGGAGAGGGGACAGTTCCTTTTTTAAAGTGGGGACCTAATACAACCATTATTTTACACCTTGTATTAAATTAAACACACACTTAATAAGTGTCTATTACGGGGACACCATCATGTATGAGGTGTGTGGAGAGGGGACAGTTCGTGTGTAAAGTGGGGACCTAATACAACCATTCTATTACACCGTTTTTTAAAACTATAAACACACTGTAAACAAGTGTGTATTACGGGGACACCATCATGTATGAGGTGTGTGGAGAGGGGACGGTTCGTTATTAAAGTGGGGACATAATACAATCATTCTGTTATACCTTATATCAAACTAAACACACATTGTACAAAGTGTGTATTACGGGGACACCATCATGTATGAGGTGTGTGGAGAGGGGACAGTTCGTTTTTGAGGTGGGGACCTAATACAACCATTCTATTACACCTTATATTTAACTATACACACACGGTAAACAAGTGTGTATTACGGGGACACCATCTTGTATGAGGTGTGTGGAGAAGGGACAGTTCGTTTGTAAAGTAGGGACCTAATACAACCATTCTATTACACCGTATGTTTAACTATGAACACACTGTAAACAAGTGTGTATTACGGGGACAATATCATGGATGAGGTGTGTGGAGAGGGGACATTTCGTTTTTAAAGTGGGGACCTAATACAACCATTCTATTACACCTTATATTTAAATATACACACACAATAAACAAATGTGTATTATCGGGACACCATCTTGTATGAGGTGTGTGGAGAAGGGACAATTCGTTTTTAGAGTGGGGACCTTATACAATCATTCTGTTATACCTTATATCAAACTAAACACACATTGTACAAAGTGTGTATTACGGGAACACCATCATGTATGAGGTGTGTGGAGAGGGGACAGTTCCTTTTTTAAAGTGGGGACCTAATACAACCATTATTTTACACCTTGTATTAAATTAAACACACACTTAATAAGTGTCTATTACGGGGACACCATCATGTATGAGGTGTGTGGAGAGGGGACAGTTCGTTTGTAAAGTGGGGACCTAATACAACCATTCTATTACACCGTTTTTTAAACTATAAACACACTGTAAACAAGTGTGTATTACGGGGACACCATCATGTATGAGGTGTGTGGAGAGGGGACGGTTCGTTTTTAAAGTGGGGACATAATACAATCATTCTGTTATACCTTATATCAAACTAAACACACATTGTACAAAGTGTGTATTACGGGGACACCATCATGTATGAGGTGTGTGGAGAGGGGACAGTTCGTTTTAAAAGTGAGGACCTAATACAACCATTCTATTACACATTATATTTAACTATATACACACTGTTAACAAGTGTGTAGTGCGGGGACATCATCATGTATGAGGTGTGTGGAGAGGGGACAGTTCGTTTTTAAAATGGGGTCCTAATACAACCATTATTTTACACCTTGTATTAAAATAAACACACACTTAAAAGTGTCTATTACGGGGACACCATCATGTATGAGGTGTGTGGAGAGGGGACAGTTCGTTTGTAAAGTAGGGACCTAAGACAACCATTCTATTACACCGTATGTTTAACTATGAACACACTGTAAACAAGTGTGTATAACGGGGACAATATCATGGATGAGGTGTGTGGAGAGGGGACATTTCGTTTGTAAAGTAGGGACCTAATACAACCATTCTATTACACCGTATGTTTCACTATGAACACACTGTAAACAAGTGTGTATTACGGGGACAATATCATGGATGAGGTGTGTGGAGAGGGGACATTTCGTTTTTAAAGTGGGGACCTAATACAACCATTCTATTACACCTTATATTTAAATATACACACACAATAAACAAATGTGTATTATCGGGACACCATCTTGTATGAGGTGTGTGGAGAAGGGACAATTCGTTTTTAGAGTGGGGACCTTATACAATCATTCTGTTATACCTTATATCAAACTAAACACACATTGTACAAAGTGTGTATTACGGGAACACCATCATGTATGAGGTGTGTGGAGAGGGGACAGTTCCTTTTTTAAAGTGGGGACCTAATACAACCATTATTTTACACCTTGTATTAAATTAAACACACACTTAATAAGTGTCTATTACGGGGACACCATCATGTATGAGGTGTGTGGAGACGGGACAGTTCGTTTGTAAAGTGGGGACCTAATACAACCATTCTATTACACCGTTTTTTAAACTATAAACACACTGTAAACAAGTGTGTATTACGGGGACACCATCATGTATGAGGTGTGTGGAGAGGGGACGGTTCGTTTTTAAAGTGGGGACATAATACAATCATTCTGTTATACCTTATATCAAACTAAACACACATTGTACAAAGTGTGTATTACGGGGACACCATCATGTATGAGGTGTGTGGATAGGGGACAGTTCGTTTTTGAGGTGGGGACCTAATACAACCATTCTATTACACCTTATATTTAACTATACACACACGGTAAACAAGTGTGTATGACGGGGACACCATCTTGTATGAGGTGTGTGGAGAAGGGACAGTTCGTTTGTAAAGTGGGGACCTAATACAACCATTCTATTACACCGTTTTTTTAACTATAAACACACTGTAAACAAGTGTGTATTACGGGGACACCATCATGTATGAGGTGTGTGGAGAGGGGACAGTTCGTTTTAAAAGTGAGGACCTAATACAACCATTCTATTACACATTATATTTAACTATATACACACTGTTAACAAGTGTGTAGTGCGGGGACATCATCATGTATGAGGTGTGTGGAGAGGGGACAGTTCGTTTTTAAAATGGGGTCCTAATACAACCATTATTTTACACCTTGTATTAAAATAAAGACACACTTAAAAGTGTCTATTACGGGGACACCATCATGTATGAGGTGTGTGGAGAGGGGACAGTTCGTTTGTAAAGTAGGGACCTAAGACAACCATTCTATTACACCGTATGTTTAACTATGAACACACTGTAAACAAGTGTGTATAACGGGGACAATATCATGGATGAGGTGTGTGGAGAGGGGACATTTCGTTTGTAAAGTAGGGACCTAATACAACCATTCTATTACACCGTATGTTTAACTCTGAACACACTGTAAACAAGTGTGTATTACGGGGACAATATCATGGATGAGGTGTGTGGAGAGGGGACATTTCGTTTTTAAAGTGGGGACCTAATACAACCATTATTTTACACCTTGTATTAAATTAAACACACACTTAAAAAGTGTCTATTAAGGGGACACCATCATGTATGAGGTGTGTGGAGAGGGGACAGTTCGTTTGTAAAGTGGGGACCTAATACAACCATTCTATTACACCGTTTTTTTAAAACTATAAACACACTGTAAACAAATGTGTATTACGGGGACACCATCATGTATGAGGTGTGTGGAGAGGGGACGGTTCGTTTTTAAAGTGGGGACATAATACAATCATTCTGTTATACCTTATATCAAACTAAACACACATTGTACAAAGTGTGTATTACGGGGACACCATCATGTATGAGGTGTGTGGAGAGGGGACAGTTCGTTTTTGAGGTGGGGACCTAATACAACCATTCTATTACACCTTATATTTAACTATACACACACTGTTGACAAGGGTGTATTACGGGGACACCATCATGTATGAGGTGTGTGGAGAGGGGACAGTTCCTTTTTTAAAGTGGGGACCTAATACAACCATTATTTTACACCTTGTATTAAATTAAACACACACTTAAAAAGTGTATATTACGGGGACACCATCATGTATGAGGTGTGTGGAGAGGGGACAGTTCGTTTGTAAAGTGGGGACCTAATACAACCATTCTATTACACCGTTTTTTTTAACTATAAACACACTGTAAACAAGTGTGTATTACGGGGACACCATCATGTATGAGGTGTGTGGAGAGGGGACAGTTCGTTTTAAAAGTGAGGACCTAATACAACCATTCTATTACACATTATATTTAACTATATACACACTGTTAACAAGTGTGTAGTGCGGGGACACCATCATGTATGAGGTGTGTGGAGAGGGGACGGTTCGTTTTGAAAGTGGGGACATAATACAATCATTCTGTTATACCTTATATCAAACTAAACACACATTGTACAAAGTGTGTATTACGGGGACACCATCATGTATGAGGTGTGTGGAGAGGGGACAGTTCGTTTTTGAGGTGGGGACCTAATACAACCATTCTATTACACCTTATATTTAACTATACACACACTGTTGACAAGTGTGTATTACGGGGACACCATCATGTATGAGGTGTGTGGAGAGGGGACGGTTCGTTTTTAAAGTGGGGACATAATACAATCATTCTGTTATACCTTATATCAAACTAAACACACATTGTACAAAGTGTGTATTACGGGGACACCATCATGTATGAGGTGTGTGGAGAGGGGACAGTTCGTTTGTAAAGTGGGGACCTAATACAACCATTCTATTACACCGTTTCTTAAAACTATAAACACACTGTAAACAAGTGTGTATTACGGGGACACCATCATGTATGAGGTGTGTGGAGAGGGGACGGTTCGTTTTTAAAGTGGGGACATAATACAATCATTCTGTTATACCTTATATCAAACTAAACACACATTGTACAAAGTGTGTATTACGGGGACACCATCATGTATGAGGTGTGTGGAGAGGGGACAGTTCGTTTTTGAGGTGGGGACCTGATACAACCATTATTTTACACCTTGTATTAAATTAAACACACACTTAAAAAGTGTATATTACGGGGACACCATCATGTATGAGGTGTGTGGAGAGGGGACAGTTCGTTTGTAAAGTAGGAACCTAAGACAACCATTCTATTACACCGTATGTTTAACTATGAACACACTGTAAACAAGTGTGTATAACGGGGACAATATCATGGATGAGGTGTGTGGAGAGGGGACATTTCGTTTGTAAAGTAGGGACCTAATACAACCATTCTATTACACCGTATGTTTCACTATGAACACACTGTAAACAAGTGTGTATTACGGGGACAATATCATGGATGAGGTGTGTGGAGAGGGGACATTTCGTTTTTAAAGTGGGGACCTAATACAACCATTCTATTACACCTTATATTTAAATATACACACACAATAAACAAATGTGTATTATCGGGACACCATCTTGTATGAGGTGTGTGGAGAAGGGACAATTCGTTTTTAGAGTGGGGACCTTATACAATCATTCTGTTATACCTTATATCAAACTAAACACACATTGTACAAAGTGTGTATTACGGGAACACCATCATGTATGAGGTGTGTGGAGAGGGGACAGTTCCTTTTTTAAAGTGGGGACCTAATACAACCATTATTTTACACCTTGTATTAAATTAAACACACACTTAATAAGTGTCTATTACGGGGACACCATCATGTATGAGGTGTGTGGAGACGGGACAGTTCGTTTGTAAAGTGGGGACCTAATACAACCATTCTATTACACCGTTTTTTAAACTATAAACACACTGTAAACAAGTGTGTATTACGGGGACACCATCATGTATGAGGTGTGTGGAGAGGGGACGGTTCGTTTTTAAAGTGGGGACATAATACAATCATTCTGTTATACCTTATATCAAACTAAACACACATTGTACAAAGTGTGTATTACGGGGACACCATCATGTATGAGGTGTGTGGAGAGGGGACAGTTCGTTTTTGAGGTGGGGACCTAATACAACCATTCTATTACACCTTATATTTAACTATACACACACGGTAAACAAGTGTGTATGACGGGGACACCATCTTGTATGAGGTGTGTGGAGAAGGGACAGTTCGTTTGTAAAGTGGGGACCTAATACAACCATTCTATTACACCGTTTTTTTAACTATAAACACACTGTAAACAAGTGTGTATTACGGGGACACCATCATGTATTAGGTGTGTGGAGAGGGGACAGTTCGTTTTAAAAGTGAGGACCTAATACAACCATTCTATTACACATTATATTTAACTATATACACACTGTTAACAAGTGTGTAGTGCGGGGACATCATCATGTATGAGGTGTGTGGAGAGGGGACAGTTCGTTTTTAAAATGGGGTCCTAATACAACCATTATTTTACACCTTGTATTAAAATAAAGACACACTTAAAAGTGTCTATTACGGGGACACCATCATGTATGAGGTGTGTGGAGAGGGGACAGTTCGTTTGTAAAGTAGGGACCTAAGACAACCATTCTATTACACCGTATGTTTAACTATGAACACACTGTAAACAAGTGTGTATAACGGGGACAATATCATGGATGAGGTGTGTGGAGAGGGGACATTTCGTTTGTAAAGTAGGGACCTAATACAACCATTCTATTACACCGTATGTTTAACTCTGAACACACTGTAAACAAGTGTGTATTACGGGGACAATATCATGGATGAGGTGTGTGGAGAGGGGACATTTCGTTTTTAAAGTGGGGACCTAATACAACCATTATTTTACACCTTGTATTAAATTAAACACACACTTAAAAAGTGTCTATTAAGGGGACACCATCATGTATGAGGTGTGTGGAGAGGGGACAGTTCGTTTGTAAAGTGGGGACCTAATACAACCATTCTATTACACCGTTTTTTTAAAACTATAAACACACTGTAAACAAATGTGTATTACGGGGACACCATCATGTATGAGGTGTGTGGAGAGGGGACGGTTCGTTTTTAAAGTGGGGACATAATACAATCATTCTGTTATACCTTATATCAAACTAAACACACATTGTACAAAGTGTGTATTACGGGGACACCATCATGTATGAGGTGTGTGGAGAGGGGACAGTTCGTTTTTGAGGTGGGGACCTAATACAACCATTCTATTACACCTTATATTTAACTATACACACACTGTTGACAAGTGTGTATTACGGGGACACCATCATGTATGAGGTGTGTGGAGAGGGGACAGTTCCTTTTTTAAAGTGGGGACCTAATACAACCATTATTTTACACGTTGTATTAAATTAAACACACACTTAAAAAGTGTATATTACGGGGACACCATCATGTATGAGGTGTGTGGAGAGGGGACAGTTCGTTTGTAAAGTGGGGACCTAATACAACCATTCTATTACACCGTTTTTTTAACTATAAACACACTGTAAACAAGTGTGTATTACGGGGACACCATCATGTATGAGGTGTGTGGAGAGGGGACAGTTCGTTTTAAAAGTGAGGACCTAATACAACCATTCTATTACACATTATATTTAACTATATACACACTGTTAACAAGTGTGTAGTGCGGGGACACCATCATGTATGAGGTGTGTGGAGAGGGGACGGTTCGTTTTGAAAGTGGGGACATAATACAATCATTCTGTTATACCTTATATCAAACTAAACACACATTGTACAAAGTGTGTATTACGGGGACACCATCATGTATGAGGTGTGTGGAGAGGGGACAGTTCGTTTTTGAGGTGGGGACCTAATACAACCATTCTATTACACCTTATATTTAACTATACACACACTGTTGACAAGTGTGTATTACGGGGACACCATCATGTATGAGGTGTGTGGAGAGGGGACGGTTCGTTTTTAAAGTGGGGACATAATACAATCATTCTGTTATACCTTATATCAAACTAAACACACATTGTACAAAGTGTGTATTACGGGGACACCATCATGTATGAGGTGTGTGGAGAGGGGACAGTTCGTTTGTAAAGTGGGGACCTAATACAACCATTCTATTACACCGTTTCTTAAAACTATAAACACACTGTAAACAAGTGTGTATTACGGGGACACCATCATGTATGAGGTGTGTGGAGAGGGGACGGTTCGTTTTTAAAGTGGGGACATAATACAATCATTCTGTTATACCTTATATCAAACTTAACACACATTGTACAAAGTGTGTATTACGGGGACACCATCATGTATGAGGTGTGTGGAGAGGGGACAGTTCGTTTTTGAGGTGGGGACCTGATACAACCATTATTTTACACCTTGTATTAAATTAAACACACACTTAAAAAGTGTATATTACGGGGACACCATCATGTATGAGGTGTGTGGAGAGGGGACAGTTCGTTTGTAAAGTGGGGACCTAATACAACCATTCTATTACACCGTTTTTTAAAACTATAAACACACTGTAAACAAGTGTGTATTACGGGGACACCATCATGTATGAGGTGTGTGGAGAGGGGACGGTTCCTTTTTTTAAAGTGGGGACCTAATACAACCATTATTTTACACCTTGTATTAAATTAAACACACACTTAAAAAGTGTATATTACGGGGACACCATCATGTATGAGGTGTGTGGAGAGGGGACAGTTCGTTTGTAAAGTGGGGACCTAATACAACCATTCTATTACACCGTTTTTTAAAACTATAAACACACTGTAAACAAGTGTGTATTACGGGGACACCATCATGTATGAGGTGTGTGGAGAGGGGACGGTTCGTTTTTAAAGTGGGGACATAATACAATCATTCTGTTATACCTTATATCAAACTAAACACACATTGTACAAAGTGTGTATTACGGGGACACCATCATGTATGAGGTGTGTGGAGAGGGGACAGTTCGTTTTTGAGGTGGGGACCTAATACAACCATTCTATTACACCTTATATTTAACTATACACACACTGTTGACAAGTGTGTATTACGGGGACACCATCATGTATGAGGTGTGTGGAGAGGGGACAGTTCCTTTTTTAAAGTGGGGACCTAATACAACCATTATTTTACACCTTGTATTAAATTAAACACACACTTAAAAAGTGTATATTACGGGGACACCATCATGTATGAGGTGTGTGGAGAGGGGACAGTTCGTTTGTAAAGTGGGGACCTAATACAACCATTCTATTACACCGTTTTTTTAACTATAAACACACTGTAAACAAGTGTGTATTACGGGGACACCATCATGTATGAGGTGTGTGGAGAGGGGACAGTTCGTTTTAAAAGTGAGGACCTAATACAACCATTATATTACACATTATATTTAACTATATACACACTGTTAACAAGTGTGTAGTGCGGGGACACCATCATGTATGAGGTGTGTGGAGAGGGGACAGTTCGTTTTTAAAATGGGGTCCTAATACAACAATTATTTTACACCTTGTATTAAAATAAACACACACTTAAACGTGTCTATTACGGGGACACCATCATGCATGAGGTGTGTGGAGAGGGGACATTTCGTTTGTAAAGTAGGGACCTAATACAACCATTCTATTACACCGTGTATGTAACTATACACACACGGTAAACAAGTTTGTATTACGGGGACACCATCTTGTATGAGGTGTGTGGAGAAGGGACAGTTCGTTTGTAAAGTAGGGACCTAATACAACCATTCTATTACACCGTATGTTTAACTATGAACACACTGTAAACAAGTGTGTATTACGGGGACACCATCTTGTATGAGGTGTGTGGAGAAGGGACAATTCGTTTTTAGAGTGGGGACCTTATACAACCATTCTATTACACCTTATATTTAACTCTACACACACGGTAAACACGTGTGTATTACGGGGACACCATCTTGTATGAGGTGTGTGGAGAAGGGACAGTTCGTTTTTAGAGTGGGGACCTTATACAATCATTCTGTTATACCTTGTATCAAACTAAACACACATTGTACAAAGTGTGTATTACGGGGACACCATCATGTATGTGGTGTGTGGAGAGGGGACAGTTCGTTTTTGAGGTGGGGACCTAATACAACCATTCTATTACACCTTATATTTAACTATACACACACTGTTGACAAGTGTGTATTACGGGGACACCATCATGTATGAGGTGTGTGGAGAGGGGACAGTTCCTTTTTTAAAGTGGGGACCTAATACAACCATTATTTTACAGCTTGTATTAAAATAAACACACACTTAAAAAGTGTCTATTACGGGGACACCATCATGTATGAGGTGTGTGGAGAGGGGACATTTCGTTTTTAAAGTGGGGACCTAATACGACCATTCTATTACACCTTATATTTAAATATACACACACAATAAACAAATGTGTATTACGGGGACACCATCTTGTATGAGGTGTGTGGAGAAGGGACAATTCGTTTTTAGAGTGGGGACCTTATACAATCATTCTGTTATACCTTATATCAAAGTAAACCCACATTGTACAAAGTGTGTATTACGGGAACACCATCATGTATGAGGTGTGTGGAGAGGGGACAGTTCGTTTTTGAGGTGGGGACCTAATACAACCATTCTATTACACCTTATATTTAACTATACACACACTGTTGACAAGTGTGTATTACGGGGACACCATCATGTATGAGGTGTGTGGAGAGGGGACAGTTCCTTTTTTAAAGTGGGGACCTAATACAACCATTATTTTACACCTTGTATTAAATT
This sequence comes from Echinarachnius parma, assembly GCA_037951105.1. NCBI lineage: Eukaryota > Metazoa > Echinodermata > Echinoidea > Clypeasteroida > Echinarachniidae > Echinarachnius > Echinarachnius parma. The sequence goes on along the minus strand of JBAMJV010006760.1, from coordinate 35,434 downwards.
AAACACACACTTAAAAAGTGTCTATTACGGGGACACCATCATGTATGAGTTGTGTGGAAAGGGGAAGTTCGTTTGTAAAGTGGGGACCTAATACAACCATTATTTTACACCGTATTTTTAACTATACACACACTGTAAACAAGTGTGTATTACGGGGACACCATCATGTATGAGGTGTGTGGAGAGGGGACAGTTCGTTTTTGAGGTGGGGACCTAATACAACCATTCTATTACACCTTATATTTAACTATACACACACTGTTGACAAGTGTGTATTACGGGGACACCATCATGTATGAGGTGTGTGGAGAGGGGACAGTTCCTTTTTTAAAGTGGGGACCTAATACAACCATTATTTTACACCTTGTATTAAATTAAACACACACTTAAAAGTGTCTATTACGGGGACACCATCATGTATGAGGTGTGTGGAGAGGGGACAGTTCGTTTGTAAAGTAGGGACCTAAGACAACCATTCTATTACACCGTATGTTTAACTATGAACACACTGTAAACAAGTGTGTATTACGGGGACAATATCATGGATGAGGTGTGTGGAGAGGGGACATTTCGTTTGTAAAGTAGGGACCTAATACAACCATTCTATTACACCGTATATGTAAATATACACACACGGTAAACAAGTGTGTATTACGGGGACACCATCTTGTATGAGGTGTGTGGAGAAGGGACAGTTCGTTTGTAAAGTAGGGACCTAATACAACCATTCTATTACACCGTATGTTTAACTACGAACACACTGTAAACAAGTGTGTATTACGGGGACACCATCTTGTATGAGGTGTGTGGAGAAGGGACAATTCGTTTTTAGAGTGGGGACCTTATACAATCATTCTGTTATACCTTATATCAAACTAAACACACATTGTACAAAGTGTGTATTACGGGAACACCATCATGTATGAGGTGTGTGGAGAGGGGACAGTTCGTTTTTTAAATGGGGACCTAATAACCATTCTTTTACACCTTGTATTAAAATAAACACACACTTAAAAAGTGTCTATTATGGGGAAACCATCATGTATGAGGTGTGTGGAGAGGGGACAGTTCGTTTGTAAAGTAGGGACCTAAGACAACCATTCTATTACACCGTATGTTTAACTATACACACACGGTAAACAAGTGTGTATTACGGAACACCATCTTGTATGAGGTGTGTGGAGAGGGGACAGTTCGTTTGTAAAGTAGGGACCTAAGACAACCATTCTATTACACCGTATGTTTAACTATGAACACACTGTAAACAAGTGTGTATTACGGGGACAATATCATGGATGAGGTGTGTGGAGAGGGGACATTTCGTTTGTAAAGTAGGGACCTAATACAACCATTCTATTACACCGTATATGTAACTATACACACACGGTAAACAAGTGTGTATTACGGGGACACCATCTTGTATGAGGTGTGTGGAGAAGGGACAGTTCGTTTGTAAAGTAGGGACCTAATACAACCATTATATTACACCGTATGTCTAACTATGAACACACTGTAAACAAGTGTGTATTACGGGGACACCATCTTGTATGAGGTGTGTGGAGAAGGGACAATTCGTTTTTAGAGTGGGGACCTTATACAATCATTCTGTTATACCTTATATCAAACTAAACACACATTGTACAAAGTGTGTATTACGGGAACACCATCATGTATGAGGTGTGTGGAGAGGGGACAGTTCGTTTTTGAGGTGGGGACCTAATACAACCATTCTATTACACCTTATATTTAACTATACACACACGGTAAACACGTGTGTATTACGGGGACACCATCTTGTATGAGGTGTGTGGAGAAGGGACAGTTCGTTTTTAGAGTGGGGACCTTATACAATCATTCTGTTATACCTTGTATCAAACTAAACACACATTGTACAAAGTGTGTATTACGGGGACACCATCATGTATGTGGTGTGTGGAGAGGGGACAGTTCGTTTTTGAGGTGGGGACCTAATACAACCATTCTATTACACCTTATATTTAACTATACACACACTGTTGACAAGTGTGTATTACGGGGACACCATCATGTATGAGGTGTGTGGAGAGGGGACAGTTCCTTTTTTAAAGTGGGGACCTAATACAACCATTATTTTACACCTTGTATTAAAATAAACACACACTTAAAAAGTGTCTATTACGGGGACACCATCATGTATGAGGTGTGTGGAGAGGGGACATTTCGTTTTTAAAGTGGGGACCTAATACGACCATTCTATTACACCTTATATTTAAATATACACACACAATAAACAAATGTGTATTACGGGGACACCATCTTGTATGAGGTGTGTGGAGAGGGGACAGTTCGTTTTTGAGGTGGGGACCTAATACAACCATTCTATTACACCTTATATTTAACTATACACACACTGTTGACAAGTGTGTATTACCGGGACACCATCATGTATGAAGTGTGTGGAGAGGGGACAGTTCCTTTTTTAAAGTGGGGACCTAATACAACCATTATTTTACACCTTGTATTAAATTAAACACACACTTAAAAAGTGTCTATTACGGGGACACCATCATGTATGAGGTGTGTGGAAAGGGGAAGTTCGTTTGTAAAGTGGGGACCTAATACAACCATTATTTTACACCGTATTTTTAACTATACACACACTGTAAACAAGTGTGTATTACGGGGACAATATCATATATAAGGTGTGTGGAGAGGGGACAGTTCGTTTTTGAGGTGGGGACCTATTACAACCATTCTATTACACCTTATATTTAACTATACACACACTGTTAACAAGTTTGTATTACGGGGACACCGTCATGTATGAGGTGTGTGGAGAGGGGACAGTTCGTTTTTAAAATGGGGTCCTAATACAACCATTATTTTACACCTTGTATTAAAATAAACACACACTTAAAAGTGTCTATTACGGGGACACCATCATGTATGAGGTGTGTGGAGAGGGGACAGTTCGTTTGTAAACTAGGGACCTAAGACAACCATTCTATTACACCGTATGTTTAACTATGAACACACTGTAAACAAGTGTGTATTACGGGGACAATATCATGGATGAGGTGTGTGGAGAGGGGACATTTCGTTTGTAAAGTAGGGACCTAATACAACCATTCTATTACACCGTATATGTAACTATACACACACTTAAAAAGTGTCTATTACGGGGACACCATCATGTATGAGGTGTGTGGAAAGGGGAAGTTCGTTTGTAAAGTGGGGACCTAATACAACCATTATTTTACACCGTATTTTTAACTATACACACACTGTAAACAAGTGTGTATTACGGGGACAATATCATATATAAGGTGTGTGGAGAGGGAACAGTTCGTTTTTGAGGTGGGGACCTATTACAACCATTCTATTACACCTTATATTTAACTATACACACACTGTTAACAAGTTTGTATTACGGGGACACCGTCATGTATGAGGTGTGTGGAGAGGGGACAGTTCGTTTTTAAAATGGGGTCCTAATACAACCATTATTTTACACCTTGTATTAAAATAAACACACACTTAAAAGTGTCTATTACGGGGACACCATCATGTATGAGGTGTGTGGAGAGGGGACAGTTCGTTTGTAAAGTAGGGACCTAAGACAACCATTCTATTACACCGTATGTTTAACTATGAACACACTGTAAACAAGTGTGTATTACGGGGACAATATCATGGATGAGGTGTGTGGAGAGGGGACATTTCGTTTGTAAGTGACCAATAACAGACAAGGTAAGATAGTGAGTGACCAATAACAGGCAAGGTAAGATAGTGAGTGACCAATAACAGAGAAGATCTAAATTGAAATGTTCAGGTTTGAGGGTAATATCGAATCAAGTAGTTTGTCAAAGAAAACCCGGCGTTTATTGTTCGACATAAGACTTCATGGCGTCATTTTCAGGTGTGCAGGTGATGATGATGAGATATGGCTTGGGCTAGCCTGTGTTGTCTGTAAGGAGCTGGGGATTAAGTGCCAGGAATGCCACAACATTTATCACCAGGTAAGATCATAACAGTCAAATATCTTCATGTTGGGGATTATCATTTAAACAATTACAACAACAATTTATTTCAAAATGGACCAATGTGGGTCCATATTTTTTTACATTTTATTACCTAGATTGAGTATGTCTGTATTAATACAATTTAATGAAGACATTCTGCATTATTTCTGGCTTTTATCTCATAATTCTTACAATGCTTACACAATATAAAGAACAAACAAGTGTAAGATTTACTTGCAGTTGTGCATTAGGAATGTGTCTTGCCGTACCTTATTAACCACCCAAGGGAAACAATAAAATTGGTCCCTGTAGACAGGTGGCCTCTATAGAAAGGTCCATAACATTGTTTTTTTCTCAACAGGGGGTCACTATTGACGGTCACTACAGGCAGATTGACTGCTATAGACAGGTTGACTGTGCACTCAAACCGAAGGGAAACAAAATGATAGTCACAGTAGACAGGTGACCCAAAAAGACAGGTTCGATCCATAACACTGCATTTATGTGCGGGTTAGCCAAGATAGACTGGTTGGCTTCTATATACAGGTGCCACTAAAACAGGTTTGGGGCTATAATTGAATAGGTGGCCACTAAAGACAGGTGCGCAAGTTTTTGTGTGGATCTATTTGATAAATAAGTTGTGAACAATAGCTAATTAATGTCATGTAAAGAAAATCACACATTTAATAAATAGACCAATGAATACAATTCAATAACATTTCAACAAAAGACAAAATAATAAAATAAAATAACAGCACAATAACACATATTTGTTGAATTGCAAATTATATTTATTTCAATAATGCTTAGTAAAACGTACTTTTCAGTTTTTTTTTTTTTTATTTACATAATTTTTAATTAAAATCCCAAATCTATAAATAATTGTTATACACTAAGGTGTGATCTTGACTGGAAAGTGAAATTTTTGAACTTTTCTGAAATGTTATCACTTATACTTAACTACATAAGAAACATTGTTTCTAGCAAAAGAAAAAAACAAACCTGTATATTCTGCTCCTTTTCGAATACCATTAATGGCAGACACGGATCCAGTCCCTTGATCACTGCCAATATTCTGTCTTGAATTTGGCTTTTTATTGTGCCTTACAGTCATATTAATCTGTACTTGTATTTTGTATCTAGCAAAAGTTTGTGTTTAGTAAAATAAAAGAATGATATTATTCAAACTGTATAGTTATTCTTTTCCCTTTTCCAACCAGAAATGCCACACGCCCCCGGTGACAGACACGGATCCCAACGACCCAAGGCTTGTCTGGTATTGCGTAAGTGCAAGCGTAGCATCAAGAAAGCAGTAAGTCCATCTGTTCTCATCTTATTCCATTTGAATTGTGCATGTAAACTGTAAAGACCGCTGCAGACAGATATGACCCCGACTGAAAGCTACACAGAAAACAAAAATCTGAGTCCAATGACTCACTTAGGTGAGTCTTTAGTTTGTCCGTGTAGCGACACGTTTTTTTTTCTTTTACTGAGTCTTCTTACCAACACATACCGAGTCAATTGACTCAATACAAGTAGAATGACTCACTTTTCTGAGTCCAATGACTCACTTCAGTGAGTCTTTAGTTTGTCCGTGTAGTGACACGTTTTTTTTTCTTTTACTGAGTCTTCTTACCCACACATACCGAGTTTTGTGGGTAAAAGGGGTGGGAAATAAAAAAAACTTAAAAATTATAGTTGCTTATACGGATTGAACATTATCCTAAGCCTAAGCCTAAACCAATCACCCTATCAACCTTAACCTAAACCTAAACTAAGCCTAAACAAAGTCCAAAGACTCACTAAAAATGAGACATTCGTTATTGTGAGTCTTTTGACTCAGTAAAAGATGTGAGTCAGAAGACTCTCCGCAAGTGAGTCAGATGACTCAAAATTAATGCAAAATGTGTCACAATATCGAGCTGTGCTTCTGACTCAGCATAAGCAAAAATGAGTCAAAACTTGAAGCTGACTCGTTTATAACACAATACCGTGTCACATAGTTATGATGTCAAGTGAGTCATCTGTTGTGTGACTCATTTGTTTTATTTAAGGTGAGTCATTTGTGACTCATGACGTCTAAAAGTGAGTCAGAATGGCAATGACTCACACAATATTGCGTTTAATGAGTCAAAGTACTCGGCATTATTTTTGTGTGTACAGTCGGGCTGATTTAGTCGTATCCAATTCAACATGTTGAATCAGGCCCGATTGGCTTCCAACTGGCTTAATTATGTTGCAAAGGGCATATATCTTGTAATCCATATTCAAACGCACTTCTCTGTATTCAGTACCATTATTACAATGTTATTTAGTAGTTTAAGTGATTTCAAAAGATGCGCCCCTTTTAGTAAGTCAATCAATTAAACAAATTAAACACTGAGTCACTCACAAGAAATATTTTATTGATCAAATTATTATTATTATTATTATTATACGCTGCTGAAATATGTTTGAAAGTAGGTAAGTTTGAGTAAACATACTGTTACGAATGTAGATACAAGCATTTAATAGTCCCCATGTATAAAGTCTTTTATTTCTTTGTTCTTGCGCTGTTTACCAACCAGCAACTTATCCACTCACTTAAACCGTGTGAATTGGTTCCCACTTAACCCTCACCTTACAATGCCATTCATATACCATCGCTTTTATGTGTTTTCCCGTTCACCCCTCTCAAGAGCGGTGATGCTTTTTGATGTCATTACATCTGCGTTACCCTGTTTTTAATCTTAATCTTAAATCTCTGCAATGTTTATAGGTGTATTTCTAAGAAGTATTGTTGACCCTTCTCTCAGATGTTGCCGTTAGCTTAAACTTAAGCTCTGTAATGTTTAGGGATTACTGTATTTCTAAGAAGTAAGTCCATTGTAATGTCAAGTCGCTAGAGTTTGTTCTTTGCTGCATTTAGTAACCTTTTAGTTAGTGTCTTAATATATGTCATCCTTTGTCCTCTAGCCTATATAAGCTCGACATCTCTCTCACTCGGGGTTCATATACGTTGAGATTAAGTTGAGTGTCTAAGTCGAAGTGGGAGTCTAAGTCTGGAGAGTGACAATCATGGAGCTGGAGTTTGTGCAGTTGTTAGTTCATAAAAGTCAGTTATTATTAGAGAGTGGAGTTCAGTTTAGTTAGTCGTCAGTTCAGTACAAGATTTGAGACAGTTAAGTTGTAGAAGACAGTTCCAGTACGAAGTTAGTCCTGTTAGAAGTTAGTAAGTTATAGTTAGTCCTGTTCGTCATGGGATTGTACGAAGTTGTTTATGGAAGAATAAACGAATAACCGAATAACTCTCGCCAACTGTTATCTTTACATCGAAGCTTGTGGAACGTGTTTTACAGAGTGAATGTGATTATGATTGTGATTTAGAACTATATAACCTCGGCCATCCAGACATCCATTATATCATCATCATCTTCATCCCATAACGATTTTGTCCGTCAAAAGACAGAAAATCCGTTACAATACGTTTGGGTGACAACAACAAATCTTGAATCCTGTTCAAATGTGTACCTATTTAACTCAACTTTACGTTCCCCAGAAGCCAAGTAGCCTCCCAGAGTCTATCATCACCACGGCAATCTCATCCTCATCCTCATCGTCGTCCTCCTCCTCAGGGAAGGATGTGGAGAAAGGACCGGACTCATCACTCAACCTGTTCAGGAGGGCTGACCCCAAGGTGAGTTTGTAAAACATGTTTCATAACTTCCCTCCTCTTTTCTTCTAATTCTTGTTATACTGCTTCATCCTGTTCTTTATGATCATTATTCTGATCCTGCTCTTTACTAGCCCTCTTCTTGTCCTTTCTCTGCATAATATCTTCATCATCATCATCCTCATCATCATTGCCACCATTACCACCACCACCACATCATTCTATCCATCTTTAGCCCTCTTCTTGTCCTCTCTCTACATAAAATCTTCTTCATCATCATCATTGCCACCATTACACATCATTCTGATCCTGCTCTTTACTAGCCCTCTCCTTGTTCTTTCTCTGCATAATATCTTCTTCTTCATCATCATTGCCACCATTACCACCACCAACACATCATTCTGATCCTGCTCTTTACTAGCCCTCTTCTTGTCCTTTCTCTGCATAAAATCTTCTTCATCATCATCATCATCATCATTGCCACCATTACCACCACCACCACATCATCATCATCATCATCATCATCATCGGAACGGACGGAATACCGGAATCGGTCCGATGTGTGCGTGTTCCGGTTTTGTTTTCTCCGTTCGGGTATTCCGATGAAACAATGTAATACATAAAGAATATCTTAATAATATCATGTATGTTTTATTAAATCTTACCAATCATAAATGAGAAGGTCTTGGACATTTTCGTGAAGCATTTATTAGTGTTTCGTGAATGGCGATTCTCGTACTCTATAATACTGTACTAATGAGTTTCGCATAGAGCTGAATACTGTATAAGTCTGTGGTACATGGTTACGCATTGTCTGTATTGCGCTCCGTATCTACATCGCTCCCATTCGCTTGTATACCTTGCGTGCAGGTTATCGGGTCTTTTTTCTTACGCGAGATCCATCTGCCGGGGACTTCCCCAATTCCCGGCGGATGGATCTCGAGTAAGAAAAAAGACCCATAACCTGCACGCAAAGTATATGAGTGATCATATGGCGGGCTGTATCGGAGCATTAGTACCGATAGAGGGCGGACTGGATGTCAACGTTTGAGAATCGTTTGATCCATGTGCAGTATTACGTACATGTGTAGTGTGATACACGTACGGGTGACATGGTACGGCGCAGCTCTGACTGAAATCTTAGAAAATGTGGATAATAAGGAAATTGGTCGATAATTTGAGAATAAACTATGATCACCTTTCTTATAAATGGGTATAACTTTGGCAATTTTCATTTGGGTTGGAAAAATTCCATGCAAAAAGGAGCAATTAAAAATTCTACATAGAGGTTCAGATATTAAATGTATAACCCTTTTCACAACAGAAATAGAAATATCATCAAATCCTGGGCTAGTTGCATTTTTCATTCCAAGAACAATATCAATAATCTCACGGGAACTTACGGGTGAACAAAACATGGATTGAGAATTAAATGAAACATTAAAATGACAATCGGAATTAACATCATGTACAGATTCCTTCAATAAATTGGATGCAGCATTTACAAAATAATCATTAAAATTATCAGCAATTTCATGGTCTGGAATTGGAATACCATCACTTACAAATTTAGCATTTGATAATTTCTTTTTTTTACCAAGTAAATTGTTTATAACCTTCCATGTAGCAGACATATTACCTTTAGTATCTTTAAATTTCAATTCATAATATTTTCTTTTTGCTTTACGAGATTCAAAAGTGAACTTGTTTCTCATTTTTTAAATACTTTCTGTGATTACAATCAGAGGTATCTTTTAAATATCGTTTATACAAATTTAACTTCTTCTTTGACATAGTTTTTAAACAAGAATTAAACCAAGGTTTCCTAAATGTATTTTTCTTTTTAATATTTACTATAGGAAAACATTCATCATATAACGACACAAAAATTGCTAAAAGGGTATTATAACACACATCTGGATCATCATATTGAGTAGGCCATTTAGCATTACTTAATATATGGCAAAATATAGCAATATTTTCATCAGTGATTGCACGTTTTTTAATAAAAGAATCAGAATTGTTTGTACTATCTTGTTTAAAAAATAGATCAGTGATAACAAAAACAGGCAGGTGATCGCTTACATCAGAAATAAATATACCTGAGTGAATAACATCGTCCTCATTTGTTAAAACATTGTCTAAAAGCGACGCGGATTGACTGGTATTTCGTGTCGGTGCTTGGATAAGTGGCAAGAAAGAGCTAGCAAATAGACAGTCATAAAATTGCTTTACTGAAGTAGAAGTATCACATTTAAAAAAATCCAAATTAAAATCCCCAAGTACATAGCAGGGTTTATGTTCCTTATCAATTTGATCTAAAATTGGGGTTTACATTTCAAGTGATTGGGACATATTATATCCAGGTGGCCTATAACAAATACCAACTATACATTTAACACTGTTATTATTACATGTGCGAACATTAATTTCTATAAATAAAGTTTCCAGAGCTCTATGAGTACAAATTAAATCTTTACGAAGTTTAAACTTAATGTCAGATTGAATAAACATTCCAACACCACCACCTCGCTTGTCTGGGCGATTATTGGTTATCAATTCATAACCGGGTATATTATATAAGTTAAGATGAGAGTCAGATTTCAACCATGTTTCTGTCAGTCCTACAATTGAAAATTGAAATTGAATACTATCTAGAAATGTGAACAAGTTGTCACAATTTTTGGCAAGACTACGACAATTAAAATGAACACATGATCAATTATGCTTCAATTGGGAATCATGGTTGCTCACAAAATCATTAAATTGCTCGGGAGTAGAGTAATTCAGAGCACATTGAGGATCAGAAAAGACAGGTGAGGTGAGAAGTGATTGTAAGTTTGGCATACAACTAAAAATGGAAGGGAATGGCAATAAGACCAAAGTATGTTCAGGTAATAATTTAGCACATTTACACTAATTGAAACAAGAAAATGGAATTATGTTATAGTGTCAAGAAAGAGTCTGGACCAAAGTTGGTCAAGGCATGTAAGAGTCCCTAACTGTTGCGGAGGGAGTGCAACTTTGATATGTCACAGTCATGTGTGAGAGTAAGTTTTGTTCCATTCTTTCCCTTGACTTGGATCTTTCCATCCTGCGTCCACAGTTTTTCGATATCGAAGTTGCCCCTCTTGACTTTCCAAAAGAGCCGCGATCGTTTTGGTGTCAGGCTTTCATTCATGTAGATTCCTTGATTCGATGTTTTGAGCTTGCTCCGTGCCCGGTAGATGGTATCGCGGGCACGGTAGCTCGCGAACTTGACGATTATCTTTCGTGGCCTCTCGCGTGAAGGTGTAGATTCACGTGAAGGAAGACGGTGAGCGTTGTCGATGTCGGACGTCTCTAGGTGTATGTTGAGGCTCTGTTCACATAGAGACTTGACGACTGTGGTGGGATTCTCGTCTTGGGATTCTTTGATGCCACTGAAGATGAGGCATTTTTTACGCGAATACTGCTCAGCGTCATCAAGGGAATTCTGGAGATCCTCGATCTTCCTCTCGAGCTGGTTTATGTGGTCGTCACGGTTAGAAGCTTCGAAGTTCAGCGATTCAGCGACACTTGACGCGATCGGTTGCTCGATGTCCTTGATCAATGTCGACCTGATTGATGCTACTAGGTGTTTTACGAAAGCACTGTCAGATAGTAGCTCAAACAGGGCCTCTTTGATGGCATGCGATAAATCGTGAGGTGGAGATGGATCACTGGAATCGGTGTCGTTAGCGTCAAGATCTGCTGGCGTTGGCTCTGGCTCGATATTTGACCAGGGGCTGGCTGATGCTGCAGAAGTGGGTGTGGACCTGCCGTTGTTAGCCGAGGTGGGTGTAGACTTGCCGTTGTTAGCAGACGTGGGTGTAGACTTGCCGTTGTTAGCAGACGTGGGTGTAGGCCTGGCGTGATTAGCTGAGTTGGAAGGAGGTTTCGCTGGCCTCTTATGGCTGGAAGCAGAAGAATGCGCTGCCCCCTTAGCCTTGGGAGTAACATGCGATGCGGCCGCCTTGTGGATTGATGGACTGGCAGATAAAGATTTTAAAGTATTAAAGATACCGTGGAAAAAATTATTGTCTTATATGAATGCAAATGCAAATACAAACTTTATTGGATATCTTGTTTGTACTTGATGTTCACAAATCAAATATGTTATCTGCCACTTGTCACAAATCAAACGATGTCACAAATCAAACGATGTTATCTGCCACATTCTACATATCACGCCAGCTGAGGCCGCTAAAGTTCAACTCGTCAACGCTCATCGACTCCCGGCCCCCCGACATGCAAGTGAAGATACCGCTCCCCGTCCCATCATTGTTCGTTTCGTCAAGATGTCGAACCGCGACCACCTTCTCGAAGCCTTCGAACGTCGACGTCGCCCCCCGCCCTCCAGTCAACAGACTGTTCCTGGCCCCAACACCCAGCCTCTACAAGCTTCGCAGCCAGCCGCTCAACCCGCGCATCTAACCGGTCAACCTCCAGATCGCTTTGCTCGAGTCACACTTCGGTCAGATCTCCCGCCGGAGATGAAGCGCGAACGCGGACGGCTGGACACACTCGTCTACAAGATTCGCAAGGAAAACAAGCTGCTCACCAGAATTCGCATCAATGGGACTAAGTTGTACCTGCAAACTCGTCGACCATCAGAAATCGGAGCACCAAAAACAGCCTGGACCAACCACCAACTGGGATAAGTAATACTTTCATCTATATTCATCTAATCCAACTTTTGACTCCTCGTATAAACTGGTTCGCCTTTTAGCAATACTTCAATCTTGAACAAAACTGTAATTGTCGATCATTAAAGACAATATCTATATTAATTTAAACTGACTCTTGACTTTATAAACTGGATCGCTATTTTGCATTATTTTTTATTATAACTTTAATTGTCTACTATCAAAGACAATTTTACATTTTATGCAAATTAATTGATATCCACCTTTTCCAAAACTTATTTTGTTTATATTTGTCAAATTTGAACTCTGTGAATAATCCAACATTCAACACGTTATTTGGAATTAATTAGTATATATACAAATATACATTCTTTCCGATTCATTTGGTATTAAGTCGTGACATATTCGCTTTAATTCATAATTAGCCCGATCCTTTTGCGTATATGTCATATTTATTTGTTTGAATCACTTTATCGATCTATAATGTATCTTTAGTCCAAGCACTTTCATTCCCTGACACGGAGCTGCAATGCATCTTGTAACCTCATTAGTCTTCTTTTTCCAATCATTCTTTGAACTGCAGACATATCTATTCATTCATTCTATACTTAAATCATTGAATACAAACTTTATTATTTGCTGATGTGTATTTTATTTGTTCCCATGTATTTTTACATGCCGAGTAGCGAAGCAATGGCGTCACACTTTCTCCGTATGCCCTGATAACATTCTGAATATCTTGTTTTTGTTTTGAATTGAGCCCTTTTGTTATGATATAATGGCTGATTGCCTCCTTGGCATGCGATTTATAACACATTCCTGCTTGCCTGACATTGTCTGGGTCCAGCTTTCCATGGCTACGAAGAGTGTGTCGCCAATGCTGTTGCTCTATTATTTTGCATAATGCCCTATTGACTTGTATTTAGTCTTCTTTCTATGCAGTGTTTCACGACCTTTCACAAGGAGCAACCTGGTTTCGCACTCATTTTGATACGTGTATATTTATAGATTATGATATTCTAAATTTCGATTAATTTTGAATCTAAATTGTTTAGATTTATTTCTTTTAAGCATCCAAAAGAGCTCCATTCATGGAGTATCACAGAAACCTGGTCAGTTCCCGTGACGGGTTCTCTTTCATCGTGCGATGTTTACACTTTTGAAAGCCTTACATTTACCTCATACCTTGAATACACGACTGATTCGTTTGATGTTGTTTATGCTTGTTGTATTTATCTAATGTTTATGATTAATTGCAATTTCATATTACTTTCAATAATAATTTTGTCAATGACTTTATTGATACAAGGCAGTTGTAATGTATATACTTGTTGTTTTATTCCATGCAATATTCTTGGGATATTTTGTTCGAATTTCGATATATTATAAGTAAAATAGTCACATAGAGTGCCAGGTGATGTCGTCACACTCGTTTTACCTTAGGCAGTAATGATTTCAAAAAACACCGACTTTTGGTTTGAGGTAGGCTGGCTGTTGTCTTGGCAACCGATCAATCACACGTATTTATTATTTTTTTTTTTCCCCCCTTGAATCAAGCTGCCTATGGCAACGATGAGCTGTGACACCACACTTCGTTGCTTTATTGTTTCGCATGTAACTTTGTACTCCACGCTTACTCTATTTGGTAAATAGATTGACCGATTTCGCACTTACCGCAATCTATTGTATATACCTTTGCTTTGATGTATGTTACTCGTTAAGTTGTTTTGAAAAGGCAATTCCTTTCATGAAACGATTAGCGACGTCTCCTTTTTTTTTTTTTTACTTTTGTTGAAATCAGGTCAGATCTTTCTATGGGTCGTCCTTAATTTGAAATTATTGATGCTTTTGAAAAGTGTTATCGCATAGTATACTCTTTATTATAGTATACTCTTTATTATAGTTACGATATATTTGTTTGGTTTTGAATTATTAGTATTATGTTATTTTGCCATTATACTTAACTTATTTACAATTTGATTTTGTATTTTTGCGCAATATTTCATCTTTTTAGCAACGATTTTCGTTCAACAATTATATATCTTCCAATGGGTGCCTCGCTATTAAGCATACTGCACCGTCATTATATTGTTTCCTCTCGCTCGTTTGTTATGCCAACAGTGTCTCAATGTGTGTTCATGTCTATTTTGTATTCGTGTTTGTATGTCTCCCTTCTTACCAACTGCAAGTGGTGGTCTTCATTATCCTTTCTTGAGCTCTATGTCTGCACCGATGTTTTCTTCTTTTCTTTTAAGTCATTGTTCAAGCGCTGCGAACTCTATATTGATTATGATATGCTATTTGGTTTTGGTTACTCCGATTTTGTTTTTGTACAGTTATGATGGCTAATTTAGATCACCACTTACCTTTTGAGTCTGTGAGCGACGATGACCTTTTTGATGTATTAAGACCCATTCAAGCTAACAATAATTTTTTTGTTAATCATACAGGAACCTTTGATGAAACTGTTATTGAAAATATAAACTCATCTTCTGAAGAGTTGAACTTGAATTTAGATCACGATGATCCAGCACAATATTCGTTTACAAAGTATATAACAAATACACAGTTTTATAATATTATTAAAGATTGTAATAATGATACATTCTCTTTATTGCACTTAAATATACGAAGTTTGAATAAACATTTTGATGAATTGCAATCATTTTTAGATAACCCTTCCAATAAACAGCTTTCTTTAATTGGACTAACTGAAACTTGGTTATCCCATGATTTTAACTTACCCTTTCTAATTGATGAATATGATTTTGTTTTTAAAAATAGGCAAGGGAGAGTCAGCGGTGGCGTCGCCTTATATGTGCTTAAATCTTTGAATTATGTTTTGCATGATAATATATCAATAATTAATAATGTTCTTGAGACTCTTTTTATTGAAATTATGAATCCTGGAGGTAAAAATATTATAGTCGGAGTTACTTATCGACCCCCTAATTGTAACCCTAGAGAATTTTTGACGCAATTATCCGACTTATTGCGAAGTCCAGTGTTTATAAATAAGGATGTTTTTTTAATGGGGGACTTTAATATACATTTATTAAATCATGAACATAATAATGTGTCCCAAGAATTTCTCGAGACCCTCCTCTCTGCATCTTTTTTACCTCTTATTTCTAAGCCCACTCGTGTGACAAACTCCTCTTCCTCCCTAATAGATAACATATTTTCAAATGTCATCCCCCACCCTGACTCTTATATTGTTCTTTCAGACATAACTGACCATTATCCTATTGTGACACATTATACTTTATCTCAATCAATTAATAATAATGACGCACGTTTATTTAGACGAAAAGTCAATAATGAAAAATTAGCTATTCTTGCTTCTAGTCTTGAACATGTAGATTGGTCTCCTGTTTATGGTGTAGATGAAGTATATTCTTCTTACGATAATTTTTGTTATATTTTGAATGATCAATTAGATACTTGTATTCCTAAACAAAGAGTTAAACTTAATGATTAATAAAAAACACCAAGGCTTCCTTGGATCACTAAATCGATATTACGTTCGACAAATAGGAAAAATAATCTGTTTTATAAATATAAATTAGATGGCACAGAAAGGTTAAAAATTAAATATACATCTTATAAAAATATTTTGACTAAGATTATTCGTTTGGAAAAGAAAGGGTATTTTGAAAATATGTTGGCTTTGTATAAACATGATATGAAAAATACTTGGAAAATGATTAAACAGGCAATGAATGTTACTAATAATAAATCTGACATAACAAAAATTAGGTTTAATGATGAGATCCTAGAGATATAGTAAATATTTTAAATAATTACTTTTCTTCGATTGGTGAAAATCTTGCTGTTAATATTCCCGCATCAAATAAGCATTTTGCTGATTTTTTGGGCCAGCCCAATTCAAACTCTATATTTTTTGTTCCTATTCACAGATATGAAATTTTAGATATTGTTTCGAAATTTGATTCTAAGAAAAGTTCTGGCCATGATGAAATTAATAATTTTATTTTAAAGGGCATTATACCTTCTGTTGTGCTTTTTAGTGGACCCCTCTTGTTTCCAATATGTATATCACTATGTTGTGCAAATTATCATTATTCATTTGTAATGTTTTGTTGGAAGCAAGAATAAATTGAAATTGAAAAAAAAAAATTGAAATTAATTATTAAGGATCAAGCACAAGCAAAGTGATTAAATCCAGATTTGTATGTAACCGCGAGATTTAAAACAATTTAAACCGAGGTACAAGGATCGCCAAAAGCCCCTCGTGTGCCTTGTTGTTTGGCAAATGATAACATAAATAATAAATGGGTGTTAATTTTTTCCAAACGTCCCCCTAATATTAAAGATGTTTAAGATTGAAAAGCGTTCCGAAACGCCTTTCGCTTAAAGTAAAAAAAAAAAGGATTCGAATTTGGGTACTTAGTGAACGATTGGGGATATTGACAATTTTTTATTGAACATTTTTTGAAACTTTCAGGTGTCTTGAGGGCACCCTCTTAGGTTAACGACTGCTTCTTAGATAAATAAAAATACAAAATGTATAACCTTACTGCTACACCAGCGTTTGGGGATTGGTAAACATTGTTCCTGTTCTGTGAAAATAGCACATATCATTCAGACGAATCGTACAATAGTATAGGTACATGATTAAAGTTTCAAATTCGCATTTGCATGGCATCATACGGACAAATCTTACTACATTAAAAGGATCTACAGTAGTAACATTGTCCAAATCCACCAAACTTAATATAGAGAAAGCAAAAATAACAACAATAGTGGCCTATAAATTTAACTATTTTAGGATATGTACCCAGCTAGCCACCTGATGTCGGGCCGATGTTGGAAGTTGGTTGCCGGATGTCGGCATATCGCCGTTGGCTCGAGGTTAAAATGTCCGCCAGCCCAACATCGTCACGACGTCATTTTTGTGATATATTGGCATAACGTCATTTTCCGACAATGGCCCAACATCATCTCATGACATGATGTTGGGCCATTGTCGGAAAATGACGTTATGCCAATATATCACAAAAATGACGTCGTGACGATGTTGGGCTGGCGGACATTTTAACCTCGAGCCAACGGCGATATGCCGACATCCGGCAACCAACTTCCGACATCGGCCCGACGTCAGGTGGCTAGCTGGGTATATCCTCTTTTGATTTGATACTCATCATAAATGTAAAGTATCTCAAGAAACGTTTGTATCTATCAATGTGACATTAAAAATGTAAATTCATTAAATGTCTACAGTGAAGTACCCAATGTTCAGACCGTATCTAGACTCGGATAACATGTAGATCGCAATACGCGCATCCTAATTCAAATCGTATGATCTGGACACTTTTAAAGCACTTGCGTACCCAGGATTTGTTCAAGAGGGGATTTTTTCGTCGGCCAAAGTTTTTGAGTCCGAGACCACTGTTTGAGAGTCGTGTAAGCAGGGGGTGGGGAGGGGGTGGGGGTGTCCGTCGCCAAAAATTATCGCGGCCGAGACCACGACCACAAGTTAAGTAGTGTTCTCGGGGGCCGAGACTATTGGTTATGATGGTCGAGACAGCTAACAAGTGGACTCGAGATCCGTTAAAAGTGGAAGGGAGGGGGGGGGGGGGGGGGGGGTTTGAACACCCCTTTGGCCCCAAAACAGTCATTTTTTCGTCAAAGGAGGGGGGGGGGGGGTGTTTACCCCCTCCCCCCGCCTATGCCTTAAAGGGATCCAGTAACTTTGTTGACATGTGCTAAAAGTGGTGAATGGTTGATATAATGTATATTTCTGGTATCTGATATGTCCACTGTATTGTATGAAAAATTGAAGTTAAATGGACGTTATATGGCCGAGTAATGAGAATAAGTGCAAGTGATATTCAATAACTCATTGCACTGACTTTGTATATGGTTACGACTATCCAGTGGATAGATTAACATCTGAAAGCTTTAATCGTAAATATCGTACATTTGCATCATTTTTTTCTCAAAAATTGTGAATGTGATGTTTAGTTAAAATAATGATTCAATAGACTGATATATCATCAAAATGTATAATCTAAAAGTAACTTCGTCGAGGGGGTGGATTCCACCCCCCCCCCCCCCCCCCCCCCCCACCAGGCCTGGTTAGGGTTAACCAAAACTGTACTATCCCCTAAACGTTTATAAAACATTTGGCAGAGTTAATATTAAATATTGTATCCAAAAAGAAATAAAATAGCTAGAGAATGTGCTCAACGTAAACAAATCTTTAGCCGAGTGATAACTTGTATATGCACTGCCTTGTATACCTGTCAGAATATTGGCTTATAGTAAATTTCAATCCGGTGATATAATTTTTCTTGCATTTATGAATATAGAAATGGGACACTAACATTCATTTGTTCTTCTTTTAATCATACAATTTACAAATTTATAATTTATGATAGTCTACCATTTTTAACCTCATCTTGGATTTGGGAGTGATTACGGCAATTTTGTGGGAGGTACACCTCTGAAATGTTACCCCGTTCAAAATACTTGTACATAAAATTGGTGTACATATGTTGTAGAAATCTGGCAACCTATAGTTGACACAAATGACAATTGCGTGAACACAAGCCCGCTCTACTTACTCGGATATTGCAATGATCTATGCATCCTTGTCTGCAGCTATGTCTGCCTTAAAAAGAGTGGCTCAATTGCGCGCGTTTATAAGTCCAATAATAACAGAAAAATTGATTCATGCATTTGTTTCCTCTCGAATTGATTCTTGCAATGGCCTTTTGTTTGGTGTCTCTCAAAAAGACATGTCTAAGTTACAAGTAGTGCAAAACAGCGCTGCAAGACTGATTATGCGAGCCAAACGCAGAGATCCTGTAACGCCTATGTTGACCTGCTTGCATTGGTTACCAGTGGAAAAAAGGATTATTTATAAAATAATTCTTTTGTGCCATAAAGTGTTAGTAAACAATGCACCAACTTACTTGGCCGATTTATTAAAAATATACAAACCAATGAGAAGTCTCCGTTCCGTCAATAAAAATCTCTTGATAGTCCCTAAAACACAAACACATACATACGGGGATCGTGCATTTGCAACAGTAGCACCCAGGTTATGGAATGAGCTCCCCCAACAGTTAAGAGACATTAAAAACACAGATTCGTTTATGAAGTCATTAAAGACCCATCTTTTTGTTTAAATAGGCTGCACTGTAATAATATTTATCTTTTCTTTAATTGTATAATTTTTGTGTGTACGTTGTTTTTGTAGGTTGTAATATATTTTGTTTATTTAATTTAGTATTGTAAAGCGCATAGAGAGTAATTTTACTATTATGCGCTATATAAATATATATTATTATTATTATCCTGCCGAGCACCTGTCAGGTGACTGCCTGGGTCTATGTGAGCGCATGGTCCACATGCCCAGACGGTTCTGTAGTATTCAAAACGTTCTTATGGCCAAGCCAATGTGGCTGCTTGTAATTAGGAAATAAGAAAAAAACGTCTTTATCATGGTATGATCCCTTCAAACAGAAAACCACCGGTTAAGTTGAACTTAAAGTTTTGAAAAGCCGTTGATTTCTTTGATTTTGTTTGGGTAAAATTCTTTTAAACGGCATAACATGTTGATTCAAATACGTACTATTTTCCATTATCAAGGAGATTTCATGTTGGTTATGTAACATTAATGAAAATTCTGAAATACTTACATTTTTGCTTTTGAATATATTTTTTTCCAAAGCTACAAATGTCCAACTTAGAGTTAATGTAATCGTAGAATTTTTGTGAAGCACACCCCCCTCCCCCCCCCCCCCCCCCCCGATATCCTGAGTCGCAGACTCGATCCATCTTAGTTGGGTCATAGAATCCAAAAAAAGATAACTATTTAACATAGGAGAGAAAACTGTTCGAAATATGTTATAATAAATATAATGATCAAATAAAGCGTTGAAAACAGTCATGAATGCATACATTTACAAATTACGTTTGTAGAAAAATGTATGTCGTCTACCCGCACACCCCCAACAAAACACACACACACACACACACACACACACACTAATCCATCACAGAGCAATTGCAGCCTTTCCCCCACATTCCATCTCACTTGAAAATTGTTATGATTTATATCCGAATACAACATTTCGAGAATGTTAAGCAATTTGTAGATCAAAAAGAATAATTTGTATCATTTGTTCTGTATGTGTAAAACTGGTTCCTGCTGCACGGTGTCTCGATTCCATGTAGATTAACCACGGAAATAATTTGGTTCTAGTCCCCCCCAAACAAAAAATAGAAATAAAATACTGAATGAATAAATCATCAAACAAATACATACTTATTCTCCTAAATAACTACATAATCAGGAAATTAATAAATGAATTAATAAATACATGAATACAAAATAAAACAAATTAATAGATATATACATAATATATTATCCAATGAATATTTATTATAAACTTTTCACTTACTATACTCGGTGGACATGTCAGCTACATTTATTCAAATGTTATCAAACATTTGGCAGTCATACACATAGGTCATATGTAAGTCTTACAATTTGTCAAATTAACTGTTAATTTTTGCAATAAATATTAATAATTTGGGGGTAACTCGCTCCCCCTCAAATTAAAACAAACTGTTGTGTGAGTAATAATTGGCAAGTACTTTGAGTTTTTACCTAATATTTTCTTAATTGAAATTCCCAATTATCATTTTAACGATTGAACGTGATTTCTGGCTATGTGCTTGTACACATATTACGTCATGTATTGTATCATTATATTTTAGGCCCTACATTACATTGACAGTCATGCGACATGTCCTGGGCTTTTTGTATGTCATTAGTATGCATATATATTATTACGTATGGATATAATCTTGGTCCTTTGTTAAATAAATTAAAAAGTTATATACAATCAAACAAGAAGGTTTGATATAAATAAATAAAATCAGTTTATCATTATGATTTATTATTACCAGCAGATTGCGAGTAAATGGCAATGTATAATTACCAAATTTACTTTGAAAATATTATATCGTTGTGCGTTTAATAGTACATGAGATATGCATGTGAATGAATTGATGAATATAACTGTTTATTTAATGCCGAATCAACAATGTGTAAGTGTACCTTTACAATATTCCCAATTATACAAAAATACTTAATATTACTTGTTTTAAAAACATAATGTATCCCTCTTCAATATGAAAAAAGGATCAGCTTACATTTACATTGTGTGTTTTCAAGAACTCTACAACTTATTTAAAGAAAGAGATCAATAACAACAACTGCATTTTGATCAATTTTGTATAATATCATGATATTGAAAATCCATAATGTTGTGACTGTTTTATCAGTTTAGAGAACTTTGTTGCAAAGTAGTATAATTTCCGATTGAAATTAAGCTATAAATCCAGACAGGCGAATGTAAGTAGGCTACTTGATAAAAAGTCCACAAACTACTATTTAGGGATATGAATACCCAGATTTAAATAGTTAATATTGATAGGTTCACGTTTATTTACCGAAAAGCACGATATAATTATACTAATGTACTGTATTTTAAGTACAATAATGCAAATGATGTGCTTTTAATGATCTATGGAATTAGAAAGACCAACAATTGTATGTGTCCTATTGTGGTCATATATTTATAGAACATGTGCATGTAGTAAGGAAATATATACTTATATGATACAACAGGTCATTATATTTATAAATGTGGCATTTAAAGTACAATAATTGTACTGTGAATTGAAAATACTTGAAATAATTTACAGTGATTATCTACCCATGTCATAATTTCTTTCAACGTTAAACATTAATTGTATATCTCGGTGCGAGACTATTTATTTACTTTGATTTAAGCATCATTAAATTTGTTTATTATGCAGCTAAAAACATACTTGTTTGTGACTGTTTTATTTATGCGTTTTCAAACAATACATAATCATAATTGTACATAACATTTTCAAGTATTGACAATAATAGACGAATTTCAGAATGATCCATTAACTTGGTAACATTTTCAACCTAAATCACTTGGAGCGTTCACACTTCTCTGGTACCTTGTTGTTTGGTAACACAAGAATGGAACGGGTTTTGATTTGTTTAATGTCTCCAAAATGCAGCTTTTGATTGTAGTTAAAGGACAATGAAACCCAAGTAAACACGTGCTTTCATGGACTAGAAGAGATTAGAGGAATACTCTCTGAAAGTTAGAGCATAATCGGGCAAGAAACAAGAAAAGTATGGCTCTTTGAAGATGTCCATTTATTTATATGGGGAACCCAAATTGGCAACGCACTCTGATAAGTGTGTTGACTACTCCCCTTATGTTTTGTACATAAATGTTCCCACTTTTACATTTTTCTTCTAATTTTTCTAACTCATGATATGTTATACAAAACATATGTTGAACTCAAACGAAGGGTAAACATACATTTTGAGAAAATTAAAAAAAAAATTTTTGTACAAAATGTATTGGGAGTCGTCCACAACTTTGCCAGAGTGCGTTGCCAATTTGTGTCAGTCGTAGAAATAAATGGCTCTTTTGAAAGAGTCATAGTTTTCCTATTTCTGGACTGATTGTGCTCAAATTTTCAGGGACTATTCATCCTTTTTAGTGTCTTATAGTGCAAACAACTATTTGTCTGGATTTAATTGTCCTTTAAGAGTATATGAATTGGGCTCCATCACCATGATCACACGAACGATCTGGATAAAATCAGACATTGATTTTTCTCTCTTTGCTCTTTGTTTATAAATCTCAATTATCATTCTCCTCAATCTTACAATAAAATCAGTATATAATCTCAGTCTCAAATATCCTTTATGGGAAAAAATTAAGCTAATGGATCATTTTAGTGACTGTAAGATGAGATAAAAAATACACAAGAGACGAATTTCAGTGAGTTAAGGAGTTGTATACAAGGTGACGCTTTAATTTGGCTTCAAAATAATTTAGTGGTCAGGCTTAATTTGATTATTTTTGGTAGATTATTCCATAAATCGGGGCCATGATGTATTAGTGATGTTTGTGTGCATGTGTGTGTGTGTGTGTGTGATTGCATGTGTGTGTATTTGTGTATGTGTGTAGGTTCGTATCGTTCGTTTGTGTTTGTAAACTATAAAAGTATAATCATGAGAGAGATAATTAAAGTCGCGCTTTCTTAAATTGTAGTATATCACATTTCATGTACCAGATTGCATTATTTCGAGTGAAGAATTGCACACCTACCCCATGGGGCTGGGTCGCTCCGCTGCTTCACATCACCGCCCCCCCCCCCCCCCCCCCCCCCCCTCGCTACTTATCAAAATAGATCTACGCCACTGCATCACATACACAATTAAATCATCAAACAACAACTAAAAAGCAAAGGTCCCCATTATTGTAAAGTAACAATAAGTGCAGTCAGTTCATAATATATCCCCCTAATATTTGAGGGGGAGGGGGTGGTCACCTGTATTATTATCCCCCTCCCCCAATATTCAGGATGAAAATATATATTAAAATATTAGAATAAAAAGACATTGCCCCGCATCATTCATAATGTGAAAGTTGATACAATTTAAACCACATCCTTAGAGTACTAATTTGCCAAAACCAAAAGCGTCCGGGGGCTGCGCCCCTGGACCCCCATTATAGAAATTTGACCCGGCCCCCTGTACACGTATAATAGTTTAGTTCAGGAATTCTTGATATGCCCATTAACATCTTGATAACTATATTATAGCTATGAAGGTTTCCTTTTTGAATCTGGACAACATCTTTAGTTCTGCATTTCAACAATCAAAAAGCTTTCAGGGGACTGCACTCCCTGTCCCCCATTAAAGGCATTTGACCCTATCCCCATTACACATATAATAATTTTATTTAGATACTCTGGTAGCTATGCCCACTTAAATTGAGCTATTCGATAGCTAACTATATTTAAGTGATACGTATAGCGTATCACCTATCACGATATGTCACGATCATCTCTGGCTTTGTTTACATAATTCGCGTCATGTAAAGCTCGATCTTGATAAGATCTTGTTCATAACATATCAAATTATCATGTGACAACATTTGATAACGCTACCACGATCTGTCGTCATTTCCCGTGGTCATTCCGGTTGTCGAATATACCGCAACTGTGGAAGCAAAAATTATTGTACTTAGCCTAAGTTGCGCATAGCAGCACACCCGTTTTACGCCCTCGCATTCAAATATTTTGAGAAGATCCGGAAACTGTTATAATCTATCATAAAAAGTATTGATTCAAACATAAACTGGGTTCCAAAAGAAACTTATCAACTTTTCAGAGCGACACACATTAAAAACCAAATCATAACAATTACTCATAATTGGGAATAGACTAGCTACAATATCCCTTAGCAAGCTCATCTAGTTGCTTTAGTTAACAAAGAATAAAATAAGGTGAAATCGCAAGAGGTAATTTTTCAAAAATCACAGAAACTGCTTGCCTTTCGGGCACAGAGCTCGGTACGGACAATAGCCAGTCTAGTGGTTACATAACCCGCTTTGAAGTTGAATGAATAGCTATTGAAAGTTCTGAATAGACCGCCTTTCGTGGAGGTTCGCAGCGAGCAGTTTCTGTGATTTTTTAAAAGTGACCTATAGTTATTCAATCACATTTTCTCCTTTTTGGCAAAAGGAAACTTTTAATTTTTAAGATATGCTTCATTATGAGAGTGATAGCTTATCTGTGTCCAAATTTAATTCAATTTGATGCTATAGATTTTAGTGAGCGTCTCTCTGAAAACGTGATAAGTTTCTTTTGGAACCCAGTTTATAAGGAAACTGACCAGAAAATGGGATTCCAACGGGATTCGAACCCGAGACCTCCGGATTGCTAGACCGGTGCTCTTCCGACTGAGCTATAGAAAACCCTAGACGGTGCTCGTCCCAGAAACCCGTTGGAATCCCATTTGGAATCCCATTTTCTTTGCCTTCTTTTAATCACAATATATTTCTGGTCAGTTTCCTTATATGTTTGAATTAATAATTACAAACAGCTGTATCGCTTCGGTGATCCCTCGCATATATCCCCATGTTGATTTGTATCCTTCGGGTTTATGTCAGGTTTATAATAGCTTCTGACCATTCTGGCAAAGAGAATTAAGGGGTTTCTGGGACAAGCACCGTCTAGGGTTTTCTATAGCTCAGTCGGAAGAGCACCGGTCTAGCAATCCGGAGGTCTCGGGTTCGAATCCCGTTGGAATCTCATTTTATTTGCCTTCTTTTAATCATAAAAAGTATTGGGAAGAAATTCCAATTTTAAAAAACGCAATTTGTTTCGTTCCGTGCGCGCTACGCGCGGGAAAGAGCGCGCGCTTGAATTGTGAAATGCGCGAAATGACTTAAAACATGTAGAAAATTGGTTCGTGGGTCGATTTCAATAATTTTTGTCCACACGACCTTGGATGCGGGACATTTTGCATAGCCCTTGACCTAAGCTTTCTATATACGAAATTCGGTTGAAGTATACCATTACATAAGAAAGATATGGCCATTTAACCGATTTGTTTACAATGATGTCTATATGACGTCACGGGGTGGTGACGTCAAAATAATTACGGTGGTACACAGCTTTAGACCATGGTCTATATATTCACCAAGTTTCATAATCATATGCCTAGCCAAATTTTAGAAACACGACACACAAAAACACACAAAAAAGTAAAAAATAAAACCTTTTTGAACTGATAATATATTCTTGAAATTGGTAATTAAAAAAAAAATAATTTCCTGACGGAATAATGAGTTGTAGATATGACGTCATGCATCATTTTTGCCAACCGGACATCATTACGTAGTCATATGACCATTCAAAGTGAATGTTTGCAGTTTGTATCGATTTTTTTCATTTGCGATTATGTTTATATCATGTTTGGATCCTGATATCTCGGTCAATTCTGCTTGAATTTCCCCCAAATTGTAATATTTTGTAGCTGGGATTATGTTTAAAAAAGGGATAGTTGAGTGTTAGTATAGGTGGGCACTTCACAAAATATTTTGTTGTAAAATAATGAAAAACTGACTGTCAAATTTGAAAGAACATACCATTTTAATGACATAGTAAACTTTATTTGAAAAAAATCGGTTCAGAAACGGCTAAAATATCCATTAACATATTTTTATTCAAAATATTTTAACTTTTGAAAAAAATATAAAAATGAAACTTCAAGAATACTTGGAAAAAAATCTGAATAGGTTTTTAAAAAGTTGTTGATGATATCTCTATTGAATCATTATTTAAACAAAACATTAAATGCACAATTGTGTATAAAAAATAACTAAAACCAATTATTTGTTTAGAGAGCGCCCTCTTCAGTTGTAACGGCTCTTTTGAATGATAACAGGGGTTTTACTTAGTCGTTTGTAATTGTGTATACTTTTCCAGCATGGTGAAATTTTAACTATTATTTTGTAACGTAATGATGCAGGTTTTGGTTACTAAAGTTAAGTTGACCAATACACAACTATCCCTTTAAGCAATTACGAGATCTTTCCGACCAGTAATGTGCCAATGCGCGCGTGTTAAACATAAAATCCGTGCGTGCGGTCATATAATAATATGTGAAGGAGGCATGAAACGTCTCCAAAGTGTATCAGCCAGTTGAGCTGTGTTTGCCAGTCGTGGTGTGAACTTGTTCTCCAGTCGTGGTGTGAACTTGTTCTCGAACAGTGCAGGAGGATAGCTACACAGCTCATAAGCAAACGCCTCTTAGAGATTGTCTTGGCATGTTCCTAATGTTATGAGTCTCTGAAACAGTAGCTGAGGATCGATTTGGATGACTCCCTCTGTTGTTTGCACTGATGTGTTTTTACTCATAGTCAAGGCTTGATCTCTTATTTTGAATGTGTACTCTGTAATGCATTTTCCTGTCATTCCATTCATGAACTAACACTAGCTTCAAATGAGTTATCATTGGTTTTTCAGCTTTTCTAGCCAACAATGAAATGTAAAACATTCTTAAATATTCTTAAATATATAAGTCAAACATTTATTTCGACGAATATTATTAAGAAGGAGTTCTGTTAAGCTTGATGTATATTCAAATTTATGCAAATTAGGTATTCATGAGTAATATGCTTGAAATGGCCACAATCATGTGTTTGACATTGACAATATGTATATAGAATGACAGAATGTATTCATAACATGTGTTATTTCCAATGATATATACATGTGCCTTACATGGCTGCCTTTTAAAATAGATTTATATGCAAACTAGCTATAAGGGGGGTGCTTGAATGTTGACAATATACTATAATCTGGTCCATAACCTGGAAACATGGTTTTATATACAATAAACATCTTTCTATTGGGTTCGTATACTGAGATAAAGGCTTAGATAGGATACATGGCGGCCATTTTTAATAAATTATTTACAACTTTATGCAAATTAGGTATGATGGGATGCCTGAATGTTGCTAATTAGGTTACAATTGTGTTCCTTGACCTTGAAAACATGGGTGTAGACACTTAGATATACTTTTTATGTGTCTCATATCTGGAGATATGGGATTAAGTGTCCTACATGGCGGCCATTTTTAATATATTTATATGCTAATTAGCTATCAGGGGGTGCTTAAAAGTTGCAAATATACTAAAATTCGGTTCCATAACCTGGAAACATGTTCTATATACAATAAATATTTTTCTGTTGGGTTCATACTGAGATAAAGGCTTATATAGGATACATGGTGGCCATTTTGAATAAATTATTTACAACTTTATGCAAATTAGGTATGATGGGTTGCCTGACTGTTGCTAATTAGGTTACAATTGTGTTCCTTGACCTTGAAAACATGGGTGTAGACACCAGAATTAACTTTCTAAGTGCTTCATATCCATAGATATGGCCTTGAAAAGGCTGTATGGCGGCCATTTTGAATTTATGCAAATTAGACCCTTATCCACTACTCCAATTTTTGTCAACTTTTAGTATGTTGTTTTGGTGGCTATTCTACAACAAATACAAGTGGAATCGTTTCAGTTGCAATTAGTGGTGGGTTGACTCCCCTTTTTTCATATTTTGACTGGACTAATCGCTGCGCACACGTCAGTGATCTGTCTTGTTATGCTATAGTCGTTGCACTAACTGCACGATTAAATGAATACAAACACGTAAGAAGGAAACAGGAAATGAAGTCCAATGATTCAAGGCCGTACTGAATTTATTGTATTGAATATGATGAAGCAATAATGGAATTGAACAGAATTTAATTTGATTAAATGAAATGAAGTGAAATTGAAATTAATTAAATTGCATTATGAAAAAAGTATTGAATATGATGAAGCAATAATGGAATTGAATTCAAGTCAATTTGATTAAATGAAATGAAATTAAATTGAAATTAATTACATTGCATTATGTGATAATACATCGTAGTTTACGAGATGTATGTGAATTATCGAATTAGCAGATTTACCGCTAACGTAAAAGTAACATAAAAGTAACGTAAAAGTAAGTCTTTTCATAAAATGCCGTACTTAATTCATAATATGTAATACAATTGCCACGTGGATCTCTAATACATTGAAGCTATATTAAATAAAGTCCATGAACTCATCAATGTACATAGTTGATTAAATCCTTTCAATCGACTCGCCTTATTCACAACAAACGGCGTTCTTATAATTTGTTGTATTTTATGAACATTTACTTTTTTACCACCTTCTTAAATTGTACATCAAACAGTACCCAACAATTATACATCATACTTAGTTTACACCCTATTTATTGGAATCTCCGGAAGCCAACCGGGTCCGATCATCATATTGAATCGGTCCCGTTCATCATGTTGAATCGGTCTCGATCATTATGTTGAATCGGTCCCGATCATCATGTTGAATCGGTCCCGACTAAATCGGACCGACTGTGGCTTTCAGTTGGGTCGGGAAGATTCGGATCTGTCTGCGTCGGGCTTTAATCATTAAGATTATTTGTCCAGTGTCTTACTTTTTGATAGTCCAATAAATACATTTGGTAGAAGACGGGCCAATTGGTTAATTGTGGGTAAATAATGACGCTTGTGATTGGGATACCCTGCCTAAAAGTAGTGGCGAATGGCAACAATAATTGGATAGTAAAATTCCACAGGTGTAAATCGGTTGAACTGTTTTTATAATGGTCTAGTTAATAAATTAAGTCAAATACAGGCCAATGATTCTAATTACCCTGGTGCTTGGGCTAGCTGGGCCGGTTCGAGCCCTTTAAACCCTGGGCCAGTTCAAGCCCTTAATAAACCCTGATGGGATCTACAACCAGCAGGCCGGGGTTGAGCTCACACACGTATGCAAGCTTATGCTCGCAGGGCAAGTCGTTCCAACGCTTCCTGACGTCGGTGTCCGGGTTGCGATACCAGAAATGAACGCAGTGCTCCTTTCCGCCCTTGTTGTTAGGTTCGTTACCCTCCCACTTGGTGTAGTCAGAGCTGGAGCCATCAGTGAACACGAACGTTCTCTCTTGCTTGCGGTCACTGAGCCCCATCCAGACGCCCTGTAAGAGGAACACAGTATAACGTTTGTAAAATGAAAATTGTATGACTAGTATAACAAGACTCTAAGACTATGAGAAGGCCTCCAGTGAGTGAAGTCAGCGCTGGAACCATCAAAGAACTGACTAGTACGTTCCTTCCTTCGTGAGGTCATTCGGACCCAACTAGACGTCCTGTATTAAAGAGGAAGCAAGTATGAAGTTTTTAAATATGTGCTCTGAATTATAACAAGACTCTTATAACTCTTATAACAAGAAGGTGATTTTGCTCCTAGTGAGTAAAGTCCGCGCTGGAACCATCAGAGAACTGACTAGTACGTTCCTTCCTTATTGAGGTCATTCGGACCTAACTAGACGTCCTGTATTAAATAGGAAGCAAGTATAAAGTTTGTAAAATGTGCTCTGAATAATAACAAGACTCTTATAACTCTTATAACAAGAAGGCGACTTTGCTCCTAGTGAGTAAAGTCCGCGCTGGAACCATCAGAGAACTGACCAGTACGTTCCTTCCTTCTTGAGGTCATTCAGACCCAACCAGACGACCTGTAAGAAAAAAAGTGGAACGTTTGTATAATAAGCTTTGATATAAGGAAACCGCCTATAGGGAGGCGATTGTGCTCCCAGTGAGTAATAAAAACGTTTGTATAATGAACTCTGATATAAAAACAAAATTATCTTACAAGAAGGCATTTTTGGGTGACAGCTTCTTAGAGTGATATTGCTTAGAGCTTTCCCACCTCTCTTGTACCTTGGTGTTTGGCTTATGGTAACAAAATAATAAAATAGGTTTTGATTTTTTAAATGTCTCCATAATCAAGGATATATCAAGGATATATTTAAGTTTGAATTTGAAAGCGTCTATAGACGGTTTCTGACCGAAGTCAAGAGTATCTGCATTCGGATACCCAATCGTCCATAGTATCCAAATTCGGATACGTCATGCGAACGATCGAGATCAAATGAGACATTGATTTTTTCTGTTTTCATTAGGAAAACTTTATTCTTTTTCTATGAAATTCTCACATATCATTCTCAAGAATCTTACAATAAAATTGGTACATGATTGAAGTCTCAAACATTACTTTGGGGAAAATTCAAAGTAAATGGATCACTTCAAATGCGTTTGTTTTCTACCTTGATATAACGAGATACCCGATAGCATGGATACAGTAAATTTCCATGGTCCTCAGGACCCGTTTATTCATGAGAAGTTCCACTGTGCCAATCTGGTCGAACTGTTTTGTTTGTATCTAGAACTTCACGTATAATCATAAGAAAGCAATCTATAGAAGGCTGTATTCATTCAAATATCAACTGTTGCCGCAAGAGGGTGTCCTTCATACTGTCAATGAACACGTACTTTCCTCCATTCTTGATGCCCTATAGTGTGTTTGTGCGACGTGGAAATTAAACACACACAAACGTTCACAAATTAAAGGGATAGTTCACTTTATGAAAAAGTAAGTGTAAAATTTGAAAGAGCTCACAATATTAAAGACAGAATCAAATTCGTTTGATCCGAATCGGTTGAAAAAAACAAATTAAATATCATTAAATGTATCTGATTGGAGCAAATGTTGGACCCACATTTATTCGATGATTTAGGAAAAAAAATCTTCAAAATGCCTTGCTTTTTCAAAAATGTACCAAAGATGTTTCTAAATAGTTGTTGATGATCTCTCTACTAAATTATTATTTTAACACAATATAAAATTCACAATTTTGTCAACTAAAAACGTTTAAATCGATATGTCTTCAGAGAGCGCCCTGTGGCTTTTTACTTAGCCTTTTGTAAGTTTGTCGACATTTTGGGGATGGTATAGGGTTACAACTATCAGTTTGTAAAAATATGGTTCAAGCTTTGGTTACTAAAATTTAGATTGACCAGAACTGTACTTTATGAAATATTCAAGTTACATACTGGGAGACTTAATCCCGAACATTTGAAATACATTTTTTAAAGAACCCACCCCCCCCCCCCCTCCTCAACGTTTCGAAGGATTATTCCACAACGCGCGAAGGTATCGCCGCGCGACTTCATGAGTTTTTTAATTGAAGTCTTGCGCAACTTTTGAAACCAAATTTCTGACGACCGAGTTTACCGTTCCGAAGTCACGAGTCCTTTTGTAAGTGAATGTCGGCCCTAACATCGCTCAATCATGTGATTTGTGTACAAATCCTATGGAAATGGATAAAAAAAAAAATAATACACGAAACCACTGCAATTACTATCTAATTGTGGGCTAAAATGGTTGGACAATGGCCAATACTTAATTCCATTGAAAAAAAACACAATTACAAACATAAGTAAACAAAAAAAACAACAACAAAGAAATACATAAGATATTCCCAAAACAAAGAAATACACAAGGACAATTTTGGCTGTCGAGGGGTGGAATCTGCACACTAAGAACAAAGGGCCAATTTTTATAATTTTATAATTTAAATAATAGTGCATTTCGTGTATAGTCTATATGGGCAATCATTCACTTATTATTCGAAAAAGGCAATCATGCATGAACTTTAGTAGGATATATTGTTTATGCTGAATTTTGGTTGCTAACTTCCATTTTCATACTGCCTAGTCCATAGCCACTAAATCTAATTATAGCCAATACATCTAACTTATGCCACTAAATCTAACTATAGCGCCCAAATCTGACTTATAGCCACTAAATCTGACCTATAGCCACCACATTTAGGGTTAGGGTTAAGGTTAAGGTTGAAGTTAGCGACCACAAACAATATATCCTACTAAAGTGCAGGATCTGCCTCGAATATTATATTTAAAAAAAAGACCTACCAGCCCCAAGCTAGATTTCTGAGTGCCGCTTCTCCACACGTTGTATACGAAGGAGTTCTCTCCGGCGCTGTGCACGGAGACCAGTTCGCTGCCGAGGTCACGGCAGTGCTGGTTGGCGTCGGTCCACGAGGAGGGCTCGCCGAACATACGATAGCAGCTGCCGTCGTAATGGGTCCAGTAAGGTGGACAGCCCACCACTCCGGCATTGACATTGGGTACCGGGGCTGCTAGCCGCTCAGTTGATGCTGCTGCGAGGCTCAGGAGACATGGTAGAAGGATGGCTGGGAGCCCGAGACCCATTTCGTTAGACTCTGTAACCGCGTAGAAAGACATTTCAATTGTGTGTGATACATGCTTGAATAGGAGCACATCAAACTAGAAATATCAGTGAATGTGATTAATACCCCCGTTCGCCAAACAGACGATAGGGGATGCCGTCGTAATGTGTCCAGTAAGCATATAGAGCGGGCAGCCCACCACTCCGGCATTGGGTACTGGGGCTGCTAGCCGCCCAGCTGCGAGGCTCAGGAGACATGGTAGAAGGATGGCTGGGAGTCCAAGACCCATTTCGTTAGAGTCTGTAACCGCGTAGAAAGACATTTCATTTGTGTGTGATACATGCTTGGATCCCGGGGGAGGGGGGGGGGGGGGGGGGGGGGTGGGCATATTTTTTGACGGGGGTGTGCCGCACGGAACTCTGAAATGGGGGTCTTAAGAGCTGACTACAAGCAAACAATAATAGGGACTTTGGAGCTACAAAAAACCCTGAAACGGGAGTTAAGGGGTCTAAGGAGCAGACTAAAACTACAAAATACATAGACTTGGAGCTACCGAAGACCTTCAGAAACCCTCAAAAAGGCTCAAATGGTGGTCCAAGGAGCTGACTAGAAGAAGAATAATGGACTTGGCGCTACTCAACCTACCTAGCCAAGTCATTCCGGGGGTCTATGGAGTGGCAATTTTGGAAAATCGGGTATCTTTAGAGCGGCAATCGGGTGTGAAAACGGGGTTCTTTTAAACGGCACATACCCGTCTTACATTATACATGAGTGGAGAGAAACAGAGAGTGGTGAAGAGACTGTGGACCTCCCACAGCTCAGCGACATGGTTCTAAGTCCAAAAACCATTTCGTTTTCACGACTTCACATGCACTCTGTATAATAGCGAAAAACCATGTTCATTGTTTGTGAAACAGGCTTGAAAAAGTAGCACATGTATCATTTTGTTTAAATTTATTATTATTATCATTATTATTATTATTATTATTATTAATATATTTTTATATATATTTTTTTTTTTTTTGGGGGGGGGGGGGGGGGGACAGAGAGAGGGGAAGAAAGGAGAAGAAACGATGGGCCTCCATAGCCAAGCAGCATGGTTAGAATTTCGGGTGCGGTTCGTTATTCCGAAGGTCCGTTATTCCGAAGGTTCGTTATTCCGAAGGTTCGTTATTCGAACACGCAAATTTCCTATACCTGAGTGTTCGTTAATCCGAACATTTGTTGCATTATTCCGAAGGTTCGTTATTCCGAAGGTTCGTTATTCCGAAGGTTCGTTATTCCGAAGGTTCGTTATTCCGAAGGTTCGTTATTCCGAAGGTTTCGCTATTCCTAAAATGAATTCGGGTTCGTTATTCCGAAGGTTCGTTATTCCGAAGGTCCGTTATTCCGAGGGTTCGTTATTCCGAAGGTTCGCTATTCCTAAAATGAAATCGGGTTCGTTAATCCAAAAATGTATTTGAGTTTGTTATAATGCTATAATTTCATATAAAGAGATAAAATAAACTTAAATGTTTGATTGGTCTGGTGGCCAAGGGAGGGAGAGGGGGAGGGGTATGCTTAATGCAGGCTGTAAATTAAATAAACAAAACACAAACTATAGTATTATAACAAGCCCGATTTAATTTTCGGAATAACGAACCCGATTTTATTTTCGGATCAACGAACCTTCGGAATAAGGAACCTTCGGAATAACGAACCTTCGGAATAACGAACCCGATTTTATTTTCGGATCAACGAACCTTCGGAATAACGAACCTTCGGAATAACGAACCTTCGGAATAACGAACCTTCGGAATAACGAACCATCGGAATAACGAACCTTCGGAATAACGAACCTTCGGAATAACTGAACCTTCGGAATAACGAACCTTCGGAATAACGGACTGTAACCAGAATTTCTACACGTATTTATTGTCACGATTTCAGACTCTGTAATGTAAGGGAAGGAAAACATTTGGATTGTTTGTGATACATGGATAAAATAGATCGAGGGAGAAGACAGACCGACGGAGGGGAAGCGAGAGGTAGAGAATATGGATATCCGTTATCTTAGTGGCATGGTCTTAACCCTCCGCGATTGTTTTTATTGCTCCAAAACGCGGTAAGATGACGCGCCGCTGCTTGGTGACTTTTTTCTTATGGGTCTTGCGCATATTTTAAAAACAAAAAAAAATGAAAATCGGACCTACCGTTACGAAGTCACGTGACCTTTTGTCTATGCATGTCAGCCCGAAAATTGCTGAATTTTGTGATTTGTGTACAAAACATATTATGGAAATATCAGTTTTTGTAAAAGGAGGTATATCATTGGTTATTTGGTCTTGTTTACATTTTATATGTTTGTTTTGGGGTTCAAAATAGTTGAATTATAGTTAGAAATAAAAAAGCAAAAACAATAAAATACATAAGTAAAAAAAAACAAAGAAATACATAATAAATTATAAAAACAATAGAAAACATAAGGAAGAACCTGGCTCTTCCAAATTTTGTTGTCGTGTTATTATTCCAAATGCTCTAAAGAATATATGTAGTGAAAACCAGAGTTTAAAGG
>JBAMJV010006759.1:0-42351 GCA_037951105.1 Echinarachnius parma | reverse complement strand
AATAGGTCATGTATTCGTTACGTTTCCGTTTTTTCGCCATTTTCCGTGAGGTGAACTGAACCCGGCCATGTGTAGAAGAACCACTTGGACGTGCACAACATAAACAAAGAAATATCAACGTCCACTGCAGCACTGCATGCACTTATATAATGCACAGCATGCATGCAGAGAGATCGAACACGTGGTAGTTGTGCAAAAGCTAACGTGCACGCGCGCCCGGTAGGGGGCGGGGCCGGGGGGGAGGGGGCGGAGGGGGGCGTAAATAATTTGTTTAACAGTACTGTTGAGCCATATGTTCGCCACAACAGCAGGGACCGCGGAACCGGGGGGGGGGGGGGCTGCGGGTTGCAGCCCTCCCACTTTTTTGGCTAAAAATAAAGAAATACATTACAGTTCAAATTTGATCAGCCCCCCACTTTCAAATCCATTCCGTGGTCCCTGAACAGGCTGGTAATCCAAGACTGCATGGAGCCTGCTGTATGGCATATTAATTTCTCAGCGAATCTGAGATACCGATCTAGCGATATAGTCCCAAGTCAATTCAAGACACAGATCAGGGACCGCGGAATGATTTAAAAAGTGGGGGGGCTGATCACATTTGTACTGTAATGTATTTCTTTATTTTACGCTTATGTATTTCTTTGTTTTTAGCCAAAAAAGTGGGGGGCTTGCCCCCCCAGCCACCCCCCCCCCCCCCCCCCCCCCCCCCCGGTTCCGCGGTCCCTGCAGATGATCATTTTTCTGTGTCACTAATTGACATCACTGATTGTACGTTGCCCATTGTGCAGAGTCCCAACTCAGGGACCGCGAAACCGGGGGGGGGGGGGGGGGGGGAGGCTGGGAGGCTGCAGCCCCCCCGCCCCCCACTTTTTTGGCAAAAAAAAACAAAGAAATACATAAGCATAAAATAAAAAAATACATTACAGTGGGGCCATTGCAATTT
The DNA here is from genome assembly GCA_037951105.1 of Echinarachnius parma. Lineage (NCBI taxonomy): Eukaryota > Metazoa > Echinodermata > Echinoidea > Clypeasteroida > Echinarachniidae > Echinarachnius > Echinarachnius parma. The sequence goes on along the minus strand of JBAMJV010006759.1, from coordinate 41,408 downwards.
CATCAGCCCCCCCCCCCCCTCCCCCCCCCCCCCACTTTCAGCTTACCCATTCCGCGGTCCCTGCAACTTACATGTACTTCGTATTATATAGGGCCCCACTCACTAGCCTTTAAAAACATTCATATTAAAAGCAGGGACCCGCGGAATGGTTATGAAAGTGGGGGGGGGGGGGGGGGCGGGGATGATCACATTTGAACACCGTAATAATATAATTCCGTTATTTTATGTTTCTATGTATTTCTTTGTTTTTAGCCCAAAAAAGTGGGGGCTGGCAGCCCCCCCCCCCCCCCCCCACCCCCCCCCCACCCCCACCCCCGTCACTCAGGAAAAAGCAATTTGATATGGTTGTGAAACTACGATTTATTGAGAAAGTGGCTAGGATTTTGATGCAAAGGATTGGAATCGCATATTTACGACGGGCACTATATCGCATACAGCAGGCGCTATTCTTAGCTTATCAATGCGTTTTGGGCCCGTTTAATTGGGCCGACATATAGGTCAACAGCCCCCCACTTCTTTGGCTTAAAACAAAGAAATACATAAGACAGTATATGACGCTTAGAGATGATTATCAATCGTGATAAGCGCTATATAAAAAAATGGATATTATTATCATTATTATAAATAAATAACAGTTCAAATGTGGTCAATAATCTCCCCCCCCCCCCCCCCCCCCCCCCCCCCCCCCCCCCCCCCCCCCCCCCCCCCCCCCCCTTTCAAAACCTTCCCGCGGCCACTGCATCATATATGACACCCTAATTATATCATTCAAAAAGGGTTGTATAGAATTCAATAAAGGGCGCTATTAAATGTTTTTAGCCTTTTTTAAAATACAAAATGGGTGAAATACTGATTTACTAGTAATATTTTTAACGCTTTTTAAAAACCTATTCCGAGTGTTTTCGTGTTTTTTTATTTGAAAAAAAAAGTCTTAACTATCGTCCGGTGATTCCTGGTGATTTTTTGTTTTGAATATATTTATGGACATTTCAGCCGTTTCCCAACCGATTATAGGATCAAATTAAATTTATTCTGGTTCAAACATGTGGGTTCTTTGAATATGACAGCCGTGTTTCATGATAATCACGCAACACATAATCAGGGGGCAATTTGACGATACCCAGCACTATACAGAGTGTTTTCAAAAAGAATGCAACAAAACAATGTTCTATCCGATGAAATAAGAAATCATGACATTTGGTATAGATGTTGTCAAAGATATTAACGATCGTAAGTGTTGCAACTTTTTGAGACACTCTTAAAGGGACAGATGAGTTTTGGTAAGGAGAGTACAATTTCAGTGAAATTGAATTTTAGTAACCAAAACTACATCATTACATTAAAAACTAATAGTTATAACTAAAAAGGAACACAAAATTCCAAATGACGTATAGTAAAACTTATGTTATCATTCAAAAAGAGCCGTTGAAACGTAAGAGGACGCTCTCTTAAAACTCATTGATTTAAACCATTTTAAATAAAATATCATGCATGTGAAGGTTCGTAAAAATAGTGATTAGATATAGAAAGATAATCAACAACCATTAAAAAACTTCTTTTGAACTTGAATTTTCGAAAAGGGGAAGTATTTTTTTGAATTTTTAACGGTTGGTTCAAAATTCTCTAATAAATCTTGGGCCCGCCCCTTTAGCGCCCCCTCCCCACCCAAAATTATTATTTTTTTAATCTACGAGACTATGCGACTGAACTGGCCCATATAATTATAAGCATCATCACATTGAATACTATAGTCTATATAGGTATCGTTATTATATAAAGTTCATGAAAATTACGTAAAATGTTAAATGGGTTTCAAAAGCAACCTTGAACTGCCTTCGGTGTTTTCACACACACAAATAATACGTACATACATGCAGAGACCGCGGAATGGTTTTGAAAGTGGGGGGGGGGGGGGGGGGGGGCTTATCAAATTGGGACTGTAATGTATTTCTTTGTTTTATGCTTATGTATTTCTTTGTTTTATGCTTATGTATTTCTTTGTTTTATGCTTATGTATTTCTTTGTTTTTTGCCAAAAAAGTGGGGGGCTGCAGCCCCCCCAGGCCCCCCCCCCCAGCCCCCCCCCCCCCCGGTTCCGCGGTCCCTGACATGTAATTGTTTTGTGTGTGTGTGGGGGGGGGGGGGGGGGGGGGGGGTAGGTGGGAGGTGGATTTCACCTTAAATTTTTTTTTAATGTCCTTAAGTTTTATATTGTTTATTTTTTTCTACAAATTTATGGGGGCACATACGTTGGGGGGCTGACCACATTTGAACTGTTGTGTATTTATTTATGTACATGCATATCGCCCCTTTTAAAAAAAACACAAGTGTTTTATTTATTTATTTATTTATTTTTTTTGCGGGTCTAAATTTCTGGCTGCTAACGCGTACAGTACATTCACATCGTGTCGACGCGCACGCATGCAGACGGAACTATTATGCAAGTACACTGTGTATGTACTGTGCATTGTACTACTAGTGAACCGTACCCGCTCCACGATATTACGCGATGCAACGTTCGCATGATTTTCGCATACGAGCCATCGATATACACCACGATGATACGAGCGGGCGCAGAGCATTGCCGAGTTCTCAGGTACAGGTACAAACTATATTCATAATTAAACAAACTATTTGAATAATTTTAAAGATTGTTAAAATGTATTAATCAAAATATAAAATAAAAACACTATGTATTAATAATTATACGCCATTATTTGCAAAAACATGTTTTTAGCCAACATTTTTCATTAAAAATATACAGTGATTCATAGTACATGGCCAATCCCGCACATGCGCAGAGGCTAAAATGCGATAGAAATTTTGGCGGGATATCGTTAAACGGGCTAGCGCTAGAGTAGCTGCATGCACTGCACTGCGCATATACATATCCATGTGCGTGATGCATACAATTTAGAATTTCGATTTTCGAGCGCGACCCACACGTACACCATTACCACTCGTCGAGATCACTTTGTTGTTCTAATTTCACTGTAAATATGAAGTTTTGCCTGCTGGACTTCTTTGAGGAAGGAACGGTGGAGATCGGAGGGACAGATTTAATTCAAATTGACGATGATAAGGCGGTATTTACGAACGAGGAGTGGGATTTCTCGCGAGAGGTCATGGTGAAATGGCCAGCTGGCACAACTACACTCGCAAACAAGGGAACTACAAAGGGCGCTAAGGCAAAGCAGCCCAAGAAGCACGAGAAGACTAGTCTGTATGTCGCCCGAGTGGTGTACTTTGCCGGTAAGTTTATCATGTTTATCTTGTCATTTTTTTTTACAAATTATTATGTATAATTTACTCTTAGTATGATTGAGTGACCCCCCCACATCGGCACAAAAAAGTTATTTCCAACGGCAACGACTAGCACTAGTTTAAGAGTGACATAACAATCATTCAAATCTCTCAAAATTGTACTCACAAATAGAGGAAATAGTGCAGATTGCGATGTGATGATCAGATTTGCGACATATTAATTATATTTCGAGATATCGTCTTTGAACGGACGCGTTGTTTTTTGGCCTCACGTGTTCAGTGTTTTTAATATATGCCTCATTCCTCATAGTCATGCACGCAACTCAAAATTGTGTGTGCGATGTTGGTATTATTTCTCGTATTTACCGTAGCGGACGATATATGCGTTATTGATGCGAATTGGTAAACGATCGTATAATTCATCACTGTGATCAATCACAAACTGTATACTGAGTCTAGTATTATAGGCTTTAGTAACTTTACCCATTTTTTTTGGGTGAAATTGGAACTTGAATAATTTAATCAATGCATGATTTCTGGATAAATTGAAGAAAGGAAAAAAAATATGTAAATCACGAATAATATAAGAAGACTTATTTGTAATATGTTAATGTTCTGATAGTTTGTAATCAATCACAACGAATAAGTTATAATTACGATCGTTTACCAATTCGCATCGGATGTCGATGCCAATAAGGCAATATGAATACCGTGAGTTTCTGTCTCTGGATTGCTTTGAAATTGTCACTTGTCCATCATTATTGGATCCTCTAATCAATTCAATTGGCATGAATGATTGGTGTGAATTTCAACTGAATCGGACGCATACTTTTGACATGCCGGGGGGGGGGGGGGGGGGGGGGAGGTGTGCAATACATGTATACCTTTACGTTATGCACCTCATCAACTTCTTTTATTATCTCTAAACTCTGCATTAACTTGTCCAAATTATACCAAGCAGATGACCGCCTGGACCCAACTATGCTGGCAAAATGCAAGGAGATGACGGATGGCACAGGGCCAGAGCAGTCGACGGACTCGAACCAACAAACAAGGCTGGGCAGAGCTCAGAAGAGACCACAAAGATATACCACTCCAACCAGCAGTGATGATGAAGAAGCTGCTACTACCAGTGCTGATAAGAGGCAGGCAAAGGTACAATTATCGTATCTGCACATTTTTGACACATAGCATGATCTTAGAGGGTATGCAAAAATAATTTTATCTGTTACATTATTACAATTACCTTTGTATTTTAAAGGGATCTAGTAACTTTGTTCACTTTGTTGACATGTGCAAAAAATGATGAATGGTTGATGCAATGCATATTGTTATCTCATATGTACATGGGCCATGGGTATTGTGTGAACATTTCAAGCCAAATGGACATTGTATGGCCAAGCAATGAGCGAATATGCAAAGTGATATTCATCTGAATACTTAAATCATATCTTTTTAACGAGAGGGAAATCTGAAAAACAAAACCCTATCCCGTGATTTTATTGTTAATACAAATACAACAAGGTATATAGGGAACCGCTAGAATTACAATTATATTTTGAGGATTTGGACAATATTACTAAGTCTCTTTAACAATCCTGTAGGCTGTTCAAGTTCTAGGGAACATTACCTAATTAAAAAAAAAAATGTGTGGCATTCTGCTTATTAGTTATTTGTTGATCATACATCAAGGGTTTTTTTTTAATCTGAAAAGAAATGTGTAAGTATAATTATAATTGAATATCAAGCTATATCAAGTAGAACAACTTTACGCATTGTCTGATTTTATTCATTCTAGCTTAATGTGATTTTACGTAAATCTAGAGAATCTACAGTAGTGTACAATTATCAATGCACTTTTAATATGATGGGAACTCCAAATTATTAACATTTTTCTAAAACCGAATGTCTATTAGTTTTTATGTAGGTGTGTCAATGTCCATTTATTTATCCACATTATTTTAAAGTTAATAGAAGATATTATGAAACTTATTTCTAAGTATTTTGACTTTCACCCTGTAGTTACATACATGGTATTTCCATTCATTTAAGTCCTTTTTTCACCATGATTTCCATGATTGTTTTTATTCAATTCTAGCACAAGAAATCTAGAGTTGTGGCATCAAGAGATGAGGCGCTCTTAGCCAGATTGGAGAAGAAGAAGGAGGCAACTAAAGAGGTGAGAAGGAAACTGCTTTAAAACTTGGTTACTTTTATTAACATGTTTAGATTGTTCTTACATGTAGAATTATTAAAAATTGAATTAAGGAGAGGATGATAATTTCACTCTGAAAGTTTCCATTTCAAAATCTCAAGTGATCCATTATCTTTGTAAAATCAACCAAAATCCGTTTTAAATATTTCTCCTATATCTTGATGTGTGTTACCTTTTCAGTTTGCCTTGTAATGAAAGAGACGGATTTGTAATCCCTTATCATTTATTATCAAATAATGTTTGTTTTCAGGTAGAGCAGAGTGACATAACGCGTATGAGGGCGGAGAATGCAGATCTGAAAGAGGAGCTTGATACAGTGAAGAAAGAAAGGGACGCACTGGTGGCTGCCATGGGATGCCTTAAAGGTGCGTATCATGTCAGTATGTAGCTTTCACTTTGTTATGTGTCTCTCGAGCATAATATAATGCTAGCATGCAAAGTATGTCCAAGATAAGGTAGTGCTGTACTGCTGTAATGTACTCTAATTAAAAGGGGCTTTCTGCTTTTCTATATGTCATAATTAATACTGTAGAACCTCAACGTAATAGCCTCTGTTACCATATATGTACATCCAAATGTGTAACTTGGGTTTTGATATTTGTTAACATGATGTAAAGTAGACCAAATGTTAATTCTGCTGTCGTTATTATGAATCTCAAATAAATTATGCTTTTTGTACTTTTAAACTTGGGAAGGTTCCTTGCTATGAAACATTCCTGCTTTGTAGATAAATCTTTTCAGAGGGCAATGAAGAACCTGATAGTTTGAGCACGAAATATAATTACAGAGAATGGTATAAACTATAAAGAATAATTTTATATTTTCATCTTTAAAAAAAACTGTTAATGTTTCCATTTCTTATTTTTCTAGAGCTTCCAAAACTCCTCAGGCAGGTAAGAGAACAGTCCAGGCAAGCGAAGAGAGTATCACCTCCCCCACACAGCACCACAGGCTCATGCACATCTCCACGCAGCCCTGCAGGCTCAAGCCCACCTCCACGCAGCCCTGCAGGCTCAAGCCCACCTCCACGCAGCCCTGCAGGCTCAAGCCCACCTCCACGCAGCCCTGCAGGCTCATGCACATCCCAACGTAGCCCCAATCCACGGCCACAGAGCCCTGCAGATTCGTCACCCGAAAGCCCACCATCAACTGTAGTTTCAGTAAGTGTTGTGAGTAAATATGAAGTGATATGCTGCAATACAGGGAAACCCTGTTATAACAAGCTCGCTTATAACGAGGGAAATCATTTAGTCCCGATTATTTCAATGTGTGTTTCTATGGCACTCTGCCCCTCTTATAACGAGCTCAGATATAGCGAGATCCCAGTTGTAACGAAACATTCTACTCTTGCACACTCAAAGAAAAGCGTAATATAGGTGGACTGCGGAATGGTTTTGAAAGTGAGGGGGGGGGGGGGGGGGTGCTGATCACATTTGAACTGTATTGTATTTCTCGTTCTTAGCCAAAAGTGGGGGCTGCAGCCCCCTGGTTACATGTACCCTGATTTCAACCCGCTTAAAAAAATGTTTCAAAAAAAAGAAAGAGACTTTGTTTTACATAATTATTTTCCCCATCTGGGAATTGTTTTTCCCTGTATAACATTTTTCATAAAAACATGTAAAATATATTTTCCTGTACTACTGCTTTTGTTTTTTGTTTTTCTTGATACAAATGCTCAACTAGTATATCAGGTGCATTGTATATGATCTGGTGACATCCTCTTAGTCTATTATCTGGTAATCTTCACTTGCCTAGTATATCAATAAATTTAATCTTTTCAAATACAATTTTACATTTATTTTTGCAAGCAATGAAAGCCTGCAGAGTTAGCGGCCCTATCGGGTGGGCAAAGCCTTTCATTGTATATCTATTACCTTCACTCATCCTTGTCCTTCACTTATGATTTGTTATTGCGGCTAAACATTTAATGAGCTGTGTTTCTCCCCATGAATCCCTTTATGCATATAGGCCACATCGACGTTTGTCAAGCCAACAAACTCTCCAACAAAGTTGGTGCAGCTGCTGATGGCCCAGGAGTTTACAAGAGAGGAAATGGCCACACATAGCCTGACGGGGGGCGCATCTAATGCAAACGGGGCGAAAACTGCAAACCCTCAAATTGATCCAGTCAAAATGGAAGAAATATTCAGTAAGTTATTTTCATAGTAGCCATTTTATACAGTAATAGGGCCATGTATACCTCGTACAGTCTAAGTTGAAGTTGCTTAAGTCGAATAATCACCCTAAGTCGATGGTCTATTCAAGTCCTCTTCTCTTTATATTCTGTTTTAATCCCTCACAAGTTGAATTTTGTCCAAGTCAAAGCTATTTCCTCAGTTCCAAGAGATTCGACTTAGGCGGAGTTGACTGTATTTGTATATGATTAGGTTTAAAAGACAGAAACAACAGAAAAAATTACCTAGTTATAAAGTTTAAATTCTATCAGAGCTCTATATCTAGGGAAGATCAACTGTATATCACACTTCATACCTGTACAGTTTGTATATTTGTTCAATGCTGTTTTGTATTCCGCACTATAGAGTTAAAGCACTATAAACTCAACAAAATGGTTTGTATCATTCATGTAATGTTCTTTTTTTTTAATGCCCCTAGGCTCTGTCTTAGCTAATTTGGACAATATTACTCAATTTTATTATGTGCCGTGTCAGTGCAATAATAAATCAGTACAAATTAATATCTTTGTCCTGTTTTTGTGTGTGTTTTTTTTTTGTTTCAGAAAAAGTGCAAACCAAGTACCCAGATACCCCGCTGAAATACATTCGAGAAGCAGCCCGCAACAAACTCTCTAACGAGAAAAAGCTTTACAAGAGGAGCAGCAAAGTTGTAGTTGAATAATATGTTAGTGCTAATATAGTTCTGTATTCTTTCAGAGAGTACCTTATCGACTATACCATGCAACATGGGGGACAAACGTTGCACTAATTATGTCCGTTCCCCAAGGGCATGGGCAAATGATCAATATTTTAGTTCCAGATTTAGAGGCACCACATTTTTACTAGAGTTAGTGACGTTTGGATAAGGACATGGGGTGCTCTCTCTGCATGCAATCCCGCAGCAGTTGCTGGCAAAGCTACTCCCCAAGTGTCAATAACTTCAATTTTGTAAATGCAGTTTTTTTTCTCTGCCATAGCGCATCAAAAAACTTCATCATTGCTAAATTTTGACAGAAATATTACGACGGACCCTTGATATATAAGAACAAATTTCTGTGACTAATACAAACCTTTTTTGGCTGAGATTAATCCTATGGAAATAGACATAACCATCATTATTTTTCTTTCAAATTACTGCAATTATTTGATTTTTGGGCTAAGAATGGTTGGGTCAAAGTTGTGTTCAAAACCTGTTCACAAATAATATTCATGCAAAAATAACAGTGCCATCTTGCAGATTATGTTACAAGTTATCTGCGTGCCAAATTTTGTGGTGGCTGCGCGTTTGATGGCAGAAGATAGCCAAAGTAACCTGTATTAAAAAAAAAATGATTTTGAGAAGCTGATGAACTATCTCCATTTTAATCACCTGGCTCATATTATATGGGCATACAAAAACTTGTGATTGTATAATCTCAAGAACTAATTGATATGTTGCCATTACTTGTCATGACAGCTCATGGACACTTGCTTAATGGCCTTGCTGTTTGCTGCTTTTGGGGTATATCTTATTTAAGTGTGTAAATATATTTGTATAAGTATTTCTTTCTGTAGATTACTTGCCATGACAGCTCATTGACACTTGCCCGATAGGCCTTGCTGTTTGCTGCTTTTTTTGTACAGGGAAACCCCGTTATAACGTAATCTGGACTAATTATCTGACCTCATTATAACCGGAATCTCGCTATAATCAAGCTCGTTATAAGTGGAGCATCATGAAATTTGGAACAATAAGGACTAAATGATTATCCTTGTTTTAAAGGAGTTTCCGTGTAGTATCTTTATTTATGTGTGTAAATATATTTGTGTAACTTTTCTTTATGTACATTACTTGTCATGACAGCTCATTGACACGTGCCGGATAGGCCTTGCTGTTTGCTGCTTTTTTGTACGGGGAAACCCCGTTATAACGTGGTAGTCTGGACTCTATTTGACCTCATTATTGCCAGAGTCTTGCTATAATCGAGCTCGTTATAAGTGGGGCATTATGCCATTGAAACAATAAGGATCAAATGATTCTCCTCGTTATAAATGAGTTTCCCTGTAGTATCTTATTTCTGTGTGTGAATATAATTGTATAACTTTCTTTCAGTAGATTTTGCCGTGACATCTCATTAAAGGTATGGTGACGTGAAATCCCGGCTTTTTTGAGGTTTATATCTTTGAATATATGGTTATATTGATATATGTATGTACCACACTCTTTTTTCCAAAGAATTCCTAAAGTTGGGCAAAAAAGGTCAATTTCATGTAACTATTTGGCGTCGGCGTTTTCACAAAAAAAAAGTGATTTACGACACCGGTAGTCGGTGACGTCATCTATGACGTCATAAACATTTCTTTTTAGAAATTTTAAATTTGAACTTCATTTTCAGAATGAGCGTCAAAAATAATGACCAAGTACCGAAAATCAATTGAAAATGTGGACTATTGGCTGAGATATGCCCATCCAAATAAATTTTACTTCAATGGACAATCAGCGGTATAGTCCTCTCATATCAGTTTTATGAACCAGAGCTCTATAACACCGATTGCCCATTGAAGTAAAATTAATTTGGATGGGCATATCTCAACGAATAGTCCACAAATTCAATTGGTTTTCGCTATTTTGTCTTTATTTTTGACGCTCTTCTGGAAAATCAAGTTCAAATTTGAAATTTCTAAAAACAAATGTTCATGACGTCATTGATGAAATCACCAGTGCCGGTGACGTAAATCACTTTTTTTGAAGTATGGAACGCCGACGTCAAAAAGTTGGATGAAATGTACCCTTTTTTGCCTAACTAAAGAATTTCTTTGAAAAAATAGTGTGGTATATCAATATAGGCACATATTCAAATCTATAAACCTGAATCAAAGCCGGGATTTCACCATACCTTTAACACTTACCATTTGCTGCCGTTTTGGATGTCTGTGTGTGATATATTTGTGTTAATCTAGAGTTTTTACCATGCAAGCTCAATGACTCTTGCTGAACAAGTAATTATGCCAGTATTTTGTAACACTTAGCTTAGTATTAATAATTGACAGACAGACATAGAGCTGCTATTACACTTCTTATATATCGATATGGATGTTAACGTATTCATGTGCATTATTCCTTTATACATCTTTTTATATCTTTTCATGACATCTCATTGAAACTTGCCAAATATCTGTACTTCTGGTTCTTTAACATGTACGTGTATATCTATGTATTTATGTTGACATATTATGAGACTTAACAGTGCTATTCACACATTTTACATTGATCCTGCCCATGTACTGATTTATACACATCTGTTTGAAAAGACATCTCATGGAACACGTCCATGTATCAAACAAATAGGTTAACTGTTTCTTATGCCACCTAGTCACCTACACTTGCCATGTACACCTCCGCCCACAGCAATCATTTGCAGATATATATATAAATATGTGTGTATTTCTATATTCAGTAAAAAAAGTAAAAGTAAAATATGTTGACCAAAAGCGTGCCTGTTAGTATATTCAGAATGTTTTACCTACCTCACTCATACATGTAGTTGATTTATTGCTTTTCTGTTGAAATTCGGTGTGTTTTAATTACATCTACCAAAGAATATATCAAGGTTTTAATTCTAAAATGTTTGTTTTGCATTTTGTGTGGTACATGCCCGTTATCACATGATTACTACATACCAGATACCACTACTCCCAGTTACCACAGGAATACCACACACCAATTACCACAAGATTACCATACACCAGTTGCCGATTGAATGCCACACGCGAGTTACCACAGGATTACCATCGTGTAATCTGCCACTGTATTCCTGTGGTAACTGGCGTGTGGTATTCCTGCGGTAACTGGCGTGTGGTATTCCTGCGGTAACTGGCGTGTGGTATTCCTGCGGTAACTGGCGTGTGGTATTCCTGCGGTAACTGGCGTGTGGTATTCCTGCGGTAACTGGCGTGTGGTATTCCTGCGGTAACTGGCGTGTGGTATTCCTGTGGTAACTGGCGTGTGGTAACTGGCGTGTGGTATTCCTGTGGTAACTGGCGTGTGGTATTCCTGTGGTAACTGGCGTGTGGTATTCCTGTGGTATTCCTGTGGTAACTGGCGTGTGGTATTCCTGTGGTAACTGGCGTGTGGTATTCCTGTGGTATTCCTGTGGTAACTGGCGTGTGGTATTCCTGTGGTAACTGGCGTGTGGTATTCCTGTGGTAACTGGCGTGTGGTATTCCTGTGGTAACTGGCGTGTGTCATTATTACCACACAACTATTTTTAGAAATGGTTTGTGTGGTAATGTTGTGTGGTAAAGCTGTGTGGTAACGTCCCAAATTACCACAGGAATCTGTAAATATTGTGTGGTAAATCCCCAAAAACCACAGGAATACCACAGGAATTCTCCTGTTTCCTGTGGTAATTTGGGACAAAAGTGTCCCAAATTACCACAGGAATGTGAAAATATTGTGTGGTAAATCGCCAAAAACCACAGGAATACCACAGGAATTCTCCTGTTTCCTGTGGTAATTTGGGACAAAAGTGTCCCAAATTACCACAGGAATGTGAAAATATTGTGTGGTAAATCGCCAAAAACCACAGGAATACCACAGGAATTCTCCTGTTTCCTGTGGTAATTTGGGACAAAAGTGTCCCAAATTACCACAGGAATGTGAAAATATTGTGTGGTAAATCCCCCAAAACCACAGGAATACCACAGGAATTCTCCTGTTTCCTGTGGTAATTTGGGACAAAAGTGTCCCAAATTACCACAGGAATACCACAGGAATACCACAGGAACATTCCTGTGGTATAGTCTCAAATTACCACAGGAAAAATCACATAAGTACCACAGGAATACTGTGTGGTAATGTCCCAGGAATACCACAGGAAATATTCCTGTGGTAACTTTTTTACCACAGGACATTTTTGTAAGGGAGGAAGCTCAATATTAATTCTAGTCTCGACTGTATGAATGTCACAATGAGAAAGGAAAATGCTTGTATCGTCTGCAAATAATATATATTGTAAGGCTGTAGATGCATTACATATATCATTAACATAAATAAGAAACAACAGTGGCCCTAGAATAGAACCTTGAGGGACACCACATTTTAAAGCAAGAATATCAGAATTTACAGAATTATAACATGTATACTGCCTTCTGTTAGATAAATAACTAGAGAACCATTTCAGAGCGATACCCCTCACTCCATAATGCTCCAATTTACACAGCAAGATTGAGTGGTCGAGAGTGTCAAAAGCTTTACTCAAATCCATAAATACTCCGATTACATGCTGGCGATCAGCAAGGGCTTGTGACACACGGTCATACAATTTTAGCAAGGCAAGGTCAGTTGAATGTGCTTTACGAAAGCCATACTGGTCTGGATTGAGCAACTCGTGTTTGTCTAAGAATGCGTAAAGCCTATTATAAACAACTCTCTCTAATAACTTTGAGAAACTTGACAAAATTGAAATTGGTCTATAATTGCATACATTCATAACATTATCTTTTTTTATGAACAGGAACAACTTTAGCAAGCTTTAAAGAAGAAGGAAATACTCCAGTAACCAGAGAGAGATTACAAATATGTGCCAGGGGGACTGAAATCAGCCCAATGACCTGTTTCAGAAAGGAAGTACTTATCTCATCGTGCCCACAAGAGTTACTACTTTTCAATGAAAATACAATATCAAGTATCTCAAACGAATCCACAGGCTTTAAAAAGAGAGATGCTTGGGATGGGTTAACAAGGTACTCTTTGTAATTTGTCCCATTACTATCTATTCTCCTTGCTTGATTAAGCCCAATATTAGCAAAACAAATATGAAATACGTTAGCAATATCTCCTGGATGAACAATTTCTTTATCATCATTTACAATTTTGTGAGGAGCTTCCATTCGGTTTCGCTTACACAAAATGTCTTTAACAACTCTCCAGGTAGAGGACATATTGCCGCTCGCACTTTCAAATTTTCTCGAATAAAATACTTTCCGTGAAGACCTCATGATGGATGTCAATTTATTACGATATTTCTTATACTTCTCAACATTCACAGGTGAGGATTTCTTTAAACTCCGTTTATATAAAACATTTCTCCTTTTAATAGATTGAAGAATTCCTTTCGTAATCCAAGGTTGTCTCCCCTTCTTTAGTTTAATGCGTTCCAAGGGTATATACTTATCAAAATAAAAAGAAAATTTTCTCAAAAAGAACTCAAAGGCATGCTCAGCGTTATCACAAGCTATCACATCAGCCCATTCTTCTTCAAATAAAGCATTGTTAAAATTAAGTATGTTAGTCTCATCAAAGTTACGCTTACTAGCATTACATTTTTCCGTGGCCCCTTAATAACATGATCATAGAGTACAAAAACACTGGCAAATGGTCGGATATTTCACAATAGAACAAGCCTGACTGACTATGACCCTTTTCGGTCTTCAAAAAAAAATATTATCCAACAGTGTTAACGACTGACCATTAATTCGTGTTTGTTTATCAATCAATATTTCAAGGGCATTCGATTCCAAAACAGTTCGAAGACGAAGGGTACTCGGGTTATTATATAGCAGATCAATATTATAGTCACCCATAATACAGACAGATTTATTCAATTCATTAATATCAACCAATAAAGATTCAAAATCATCTAAAAAGAGGTTTACATCTAACCCATTCCAAAAAAAAAGTAGACTTTCCAAAAAAGTCTAAAAAAATGGACCGTTTCATGCAATTCTAGATGGTCTAAAATATAACATTTTCACTCAAATAGAACCAAATTTCATGGTTTACATAAAATAATCCCAACAAAGGTGCGTCGATTGCCACACCTGCACTTACCAAGGTTCGTCGATCGCCACACCTGCTCATACAAAGGTTCGTCGATCGCCACACTTTATTCTTACCGAGGTTCGTCGATTGCCACACCTTACTCTTACCAAGGTTCGTCGATTGCCACACCTTGATCTGTCCTAGGTTCGTTGATCGCCACACTTTATTCTTACTGAGGTTCGTCGATTGCCACACCTGCTTTTACAAAGGTTCGTCGATCGCCACACTTTACTCTTACCAAGGTTCGTCGATCGCCACACCTGCTCATACAAAGGTTCGTCGATCGCCGCACTTTATTCTTACCGAGGTTCGTCGATCGCCACACTTTATTCTTACCAAGGTTCGTCGATTGCCACACCTGCTCTTACCAAGGTTCGTCGATCGCCACACCTGCTTTCACAAAGGTTCGTCGATCGCCACACTTTATTCTTACCGAGGTTCGTCGATTGCCACACCTGCGCTTACAGTGGTTCGTCGATTGCCACACCTTGATCTGTCCTAGGTTCGTCGATTGCCACACTTGACCCTTACCAAGGTTCGTCGATTGCCACACCTGCTCTTTCCAAGGTTCGTCAATCGCCACACTATACCTTACCAAGGTTCGTCGATTGCCACACCTGCTCTTACCAAGGTTCGTCAATCGCCACACTATACCCTTACCAAGGTTCGTCGATTGCCACACCTGCTCTTACCAAGGTTCGTCGATCGCCGCACCTGCTCTTACAAAGGTTCGTCGATCGCCGTACTTTATTCTTACCGAGGTTCGTCGATCGCCACACCTGCTCTTACAAAGGTTCGTCGATCGCCACACTTTATTCTTACCGAGGTTCGTCGATTGCCACACCTGC
Organism: Echinarachnius parma; assembly: GCA_037951105.1. NCBI lineage: Eukaryota > Metazoa > Echinodermata > Echinoidea > Clypeasteroida > Echinarachniidae > Echinarachnius > Echinarachnius parma. The sequence continues at coordinate 26,106 of JBAMJV010006759.1, read as the reverse complement.
TCTTACAGTGGTTCGTCGATTGCCACACCTTGATCTGTCCTAGGTTCGTCGATCGCCACACTTTACCGTTACCAAGGTTCGTCGATTGCCACACCTGCTCTTACCTAGGTTCGTCGATTGCCACACCTGCTCTTACCAAGGTTAGGCGATCGCCTCACCTTGCTCAGCAGCCAATATTAATAAAAAAGAAAACAAAATCCTGCAAAGTTATGCATAATACAGTCAGACCTGTCCTATGGGCCACCTGTCTATAGCATCCAACCTGCCTATAGTGGCCACCAAAAGAGTTACTCTACATAACAAACAGTGTTGAGGAACCTGTCACCTGTCTACCGTGCATAGCCACATGTTTACCTTGGTGGGCATTATACACATGTCGGTTATACTGTAGGCTACATACCATTTGAAGAAAACAAAATTATCCTTGTGCCACATTACAATTTCTTGATCACAGTAGGTGCCAAATCCAAGGGTTCGTGAAGAATGTCCTTGACAGACGTAGTCATTAATTGCATATGCCATGCCAGCATAGTGATGGCTACATGCATTCTCTTTATATAGCCAAAGCAAAATGAAAATGAATGATTTAATTGATCCTTGTATCCTAAATTAACATGATGTAGACAATATCATACTGTCTTGGCTATCAGAATGTCTACAGTGCATGTAAGTTGAGAAGAGTCTTTTTTTTCTTTTCCCTTTCTGTAAATATGTGGTCAGCCCTAGTTGGCATAGAAACCAGCTGATAAGATGTACTGCAGCTACACTTTCAATCTCTGATCTTTGACCTATGAATCATTTCTACTCCAACGGTATTTGACTCTTGTGTAAACAGTGTTGAGGAACCCGAGGTCACTGGTCTACCGTGCATGGCCACTTGTTTCTCTTGGGTGGCCATTATACACGTGTCGGTTTTACTGTACATACCATGAACCTGCATTTATAGATCAAGTTTTGAAGAAACAAAATTATCCTAGTGCATTATTACAATTTCCTTCATCACAGTAGGTGCCAATTCTAAGAGATCTTGATGAATGTCCCTGACATACATATATAGCCATTTATCACATGTGCCAGCATATAGTGATGGTTACATACATTCTCTTTCTAGCTAGATCAAAATTAAAGCAAATTATTTCATCTGTGCACTATAATATGTACATGATGTAGGCAATATCAATATATTGTCTTCGTGGAACTAGCTGGTGCATGTAGTTGGGATTAGTTTGTTTTTCCTATCTTTTTCTCAAAATATGTGGTCAGCTCTAGTTGGCATAGAAACCAGCTGATAAGACTGCAGTTCCACTTTCAATCTCTGATCTTTTACCTATGAGCTGTATTTCTACACCACTGCATTTGATTATTGTGTAAACAATTATCTGCTGCTCTATATGTCCGTTATGTATGTACTATGCATGCATATATATATATATATATATAACACCCCCTGTAATGATGTATTAAGCCATAATACAGCATAAAATAGCATACTCTATGCGCAATCCATGGTATATACTCCTATAACACATGGGAAGGGTTCATATCAAGCTAAATTATAGGGCAACTTTGTAGCATTTACATGGCATATATTTGTTAAATATAATAACATTGAAATATCAACCAGAACAATTATGAACATTTTTTGGTGCAATATTGTGGTGTCTTAATTACCCGTTTCTCTGTATTCTTTATATTATATTATTTGTTCTCTTTATTTTATAAAAAAGGAAAACATTCCATAGAATTAATTCCCAAATACTTGAATTTTTATGACGCACTGGATTCCTGACAAATGGTTGTATGCACTATAAGACACTTTAAATAGGATGATTATAGTTCCTAAAAACTTGAGCACAATTGGTGAAAAGATTAGAAAGCAACGGCTCTCTGAAAATATAAATTTACATGTATTTGTATGAGTGATTCAATTTGCAACACTCTGCCAAAGTTGTGGACTACCTGCTGTAATGACTACTCCCCATAGGTTTTGTACACATAATTTCAATTTTGTTCAATTTTCTCAAAATATATTTGTTTTCCATTCGTTTAAATATTCAAACTGTTTGTAGAATATGTTTATACACAACATATCATGAGTTTGGGGAAGGAAAGTGTGACTATATGAATAAAAATGGGGAATTTGGTGTACAACACATATATGGGGAGAGCTAGTAGTCCAAAAAGTTATTAGAGTGCATTGCCAATTTGAGTTCCCCATATGAACAAATGGGCATCTTTAAATAATCACAATTGTATTGCTGATTATGCTCTAACTTTAGGAAGGCTCCACACTCACCATTTTCGTCAGTGGCCCGGTCGGGTCAGTGAAATAATTAATTCTCCTATTCTGGTGGCCAGAAAGAAAATTTACTGGCCCCAAAATTGTATTTCATGAGTAAACTTTTTACTTCAAAATACCACTCTTTCTTAATCAAACCTGTAATTACAGATGAAGCATGACAGGAAAAAAAAAATCATTTTGTCAATGTCGGGTTGAAAATCTACTTGCCCAATCGGGCCACCAAAATATAACTTTCGGACATTTTGCTGGCCCCAAATGCAATTTCACTATCCCCGGGCCAGCGAGTGACGAGCCTGAATTATTTCTCCTCTAGAATCTCTTCAAGTCAGTAAAGCAATAGTCTGCTTCCGTTTCATTGCCCTTGTGATATACGTAACATTTCACAAACATGAGCATGTGTGAATACACATTAATTGTTGAAGTGTTTCACAAAAATTCAAATATTTTGGAAAATATAAGAGATGGTTGTATGGAATGTCTTTCATTACGTTCCTGAAACATGGATTTACAAAATGAAAAGGAAAGATACAAAAGTATAGCAAGATACCACATTATGACATCTTTTACGAACAATATATGCTCAGAATTGTTCTGGCTTAGTATTTAAATTTATTAGAATAAAAAGTGATATGAAGTTGCCTTATAATTTCAATTAAAAATACATGAACCCTTTTCCTGTATTTAGCAAAAGTATATACCATGGATTGTAAAATATAATACACTCTATCATGGTTTATTATGCACTTACTACAGCATTACATGGGGTGCTATGCATAGTACACACATCAGGCATACATAACAGCAGTTACAAAGTTGCCTTATAATTTCAATTCAAAATACATGAACCCTTTTCCTGTATTTAGCAAAAGTATATACCATGAATTGTAAAATATAGTACACTCTGTCATGGTTTATTATGCACTTACTACAGCATTACGATTACAGGGGGTGCTATGCATATAGTACACACATCAGGCATACAGAACAGCAGTTTATCAGTTGAGTAGAAATGATTCATAGGTCAAAGAGCAAGAATTGAAAGTGCAGCTGCAATACTCTTATCAGCTGGTTTCTATGCCAACTAGGGCTGCATGACCCCAGGTTTACAGAAAGTGAGAAGAAAAAAAAGACTCTTCCCAACTTACCATGCTTACAGGCATTATAGACATTCTGATAGCCAAGACAGTACAATGATATTGTCTACATCATGTAAATTTAGGATACAAGGATCAAATCATTTTCATTTTGCTTTGGCTATATAAAGAGAATGCTTGTAACCATCACTATGCTGGCATGGCATATGCAATTAATGACTACGTCTGTCAAGGACATTCTTCACAATCTCTTGGATTTGGCACCTACTGTTATCAAGAAATTGTAATGTGGCACGAGGATAATTTTGTTTTCTTCAAATGGTATGTACAGTAACCAACATGTGTATAATGCCTACCAAGATAAACAATTGGCTATGCACGGTAGCCAGGTGACAGGTTCCTCAACACTGTTTGATTATGTAGAGTAACACTTTTGGTGGCCAATATAGGCAGGTTGGATGCTATAGACAGGTGGCCCATAGGACAGGTCTGAGTGTATTATGCATAACTTTGCAGGATTTTATTATTAATCTTGGCTGCTGAGCAAGGTGAGGCGATCGCCTAACCTTGGTAAGAGCAGGTGTGGCAATCGACGAACCTAGGTAAGAGCAGGTGTGGCAATCGACGAACCTTGGTAACGGTTAAGTGTGGCGATCGACGAACCTAGGACAGATCAAGGTGTGGCAATCGACGAACCTTTGTAAGAGCAGGTGTGGCAATCGACGAACCTCGGTAAGAATAAAGTGTGGCGATCGACGAACCTTTGCAAGAGCAGGTGTGGCGATCGACGAACCTTGGTAAGAGCAGGTTTGGCAATCGACGAACCTTGGTAAGAGCAGGTGTGGCAATCGACGAACCTTGGTAAGAATAAAGTGTGGCGATCGACGAACCTTTGCAAGAGCAGGTGCGGCGATCGACGAACCTTGGTAAGAGCAGGTGTGGCAATCGACGAACCTTGGTAAAGCCATGGTCTCATCCGACTCACGTAGGCGTAGCGCGGGATCTACGTAGAGATTTTGGGGTGTAAGTGATCTTACGTGGGTGACTCGCGCGCACTACGCACGTAATTTCAAGCTACCTGACCCTCACGTAGCCTAAATTTTTCTTCGTCGAGACAAATTGACATGCACAATTTTTGGTCTGCGATGATTTGTTGCAGCTACCGCGTGACTGGTGCGTGGGTGCTTGCGTGCGGGGCAAGTGGGGGGCACGTGCGGGGGTCGTGGGTAGTACTTGATAATTTTCTTACTTATTTTCAGGGTATAAAAGCTAGAGAAACACCCACGTAGCCCCCGGGCGCCACGCACGTAGCACTCACGTTATACGCACTCACTACGCACGCACTGCCCACGCGATCACCACTCCCCCCTCGCCATGCACACGTAGCACCTTAGCGCTACCCACGTATCACCCGCGTACTACCTACGCACTGCCCACGCGAAAACCTTGATTAAACGAATTTTCTACGTAGACCAGGCGCAGATGATACGACCACTCCCAGCCATGGTCTCATCCGACCCGCGTAGGCGTAGCGAGGAGTCCACGTAGATACTTTGGGGCTGTGCGCGGCCCCTCGCGGGTGGCCCGTGCGCACGACGCAAGTAGTTTCAAGATACCTGACCTCCGCGTAGCCTTCATTTTTCTACGTAGAGAAAAATTGGACATGCACAATTTTTGATATACGATGATTTGTCGCGGCTACCGCGTAGCTGGTGCGTGGATGGTGCGTGGGGGGCACGTAGGTAGAATTTGCGATTTGTCTTCGTTATTTGCAGGGTATAGAGTGGTGAAGTGTGATGTCATAAATGATGTCATAAATATTCTTTTAAGAATTTTCAAATTTGGACTTCATTTTCAGAAAGAGCATAACAAATAATGTCCAAATACCAAAAATCAAAGGAATAGGTTACATATTGGCTGAGATATGCCCATCCGAATGATTTTTTTTGTCAATGGGAAATCAGTGTTATATAGTGCACTGGTTCCTAAATTTATAAAAAAGTGTTTTTATGACGTCATGGCTTCTGTACTCTTATATAAGCTAGATTATATGATTTGAGCATCAGTCTCCATTTTGTCACTTGAGAAGAGATGACGAATCCACCAGAGCACATACGGCTAATGCTGCTCAGACAGCGATTGGACAAATTATAAGAGGAGCACAACGTAGTCTTATTAATCCGGGCCCTTGACCAGCGGCGGCGGCGGCAGCGAAATCAGAAACGTTGGTGGGTTCGCCCCTGGATCGAGCGCCGCCCGATGTATGGGCAGTACCACACGCTCAAGCATGAGTTGGAGAGGGAGTCCGCTGGGGATTTTGTGAGGTTCCTCCGCATGGAACCAGCTATGTTTCAAGAGCTGCTCCTCAGAGTTGGCCCCCGCATCACCAAAGGGCGACCTCTAGATCCTGGTTTGAAGTTGGCTCGTACGTTGCGGTTCCTAGCCTCGGGGAACTCATATAGGAGCCTAGCCTGTTCCTTCCGTGTTCCACACAACACCATATCCAAGTTCATTCCCGCGGTTTGCCAGGCCATCATCGGCGAATACATTGGGGAAACAATGCTGACCCCCAGCACACCAGATAATTGGCGTCGCGTCGCTGACCGAATGCGTTGGAACTACCACCACTGCTGTGGCACCATTGATGGCAAGCACGTGAAGAACAAGGCATCGAAAAACACCGGGACGAGACATCATAACTACAAAAGGTTTTTCTCGATTGTGCTGCTTGCGGTAGTAGATGCCAGCTGCAAGTTCATATGGGCGGATGTCAGGTCTGAGGGATCGGCTTCAGACGCGGGCATTTTTAATTATAGTGTGGCGCACCGGCCTGACATGCAGGAGGATCGCCTGGGGTTCCCTGATCCTGAACCACTGCCGGGAGATGAGCATGACCTTCCCTTCTTTCTGGTGGGGGATGACGTATTCCCCCATTTGGAATCCTGGCGCACTGCTAGCGTGTCCTGCTCACCACTATTCAGTTGGCCCCCGGGGTGCACACAAGGTCACCTCAAGCTGCTTGATTCTGCACAATCTGATGCGGACGCGCTACCCAGGTCTTCAAGCCAACGATGTAGACCAGGAGGATGCCCAAGGAAATCTCATTCCCGGAGTGCGGCGTCAGCATGCAATGGAAGAGGCCAACCAGATCGGAGGCCCCCAAGTCACCAATGAGGGCAATTAATTCAGGGTCTCCCTGAAGAACTACAGTAGCGAAAAAGGCGGGATGCTATTGTGTAAACTCTTTATGAACCTGTCAACGTACGTTGGGACAATATATATATTGTCTTTTGTATTGATATATTGTATTTTGTATTGATATATTGTATTTTGTATTGATGATTTGAATCATGTTTACATCACGGTGATTATGCTGCCTTGCTTTTACACGACGAAAGACTTCACGCAAACTGTGATTACAATCTTGTTTCTGGAGACGTATCTGTCAATCAAACAAGGAGAACACTAGTACTTCACTGCAAGGTCCCCGTAAGGTCACATAAGCTCCTCCTCCCAAATCATGTTTTGGAGGTCAAGCCGTTTACACTATCCGATTCGCACTGTGATTTGACTGAATCATGATTAAAAAACACCTCTGGACCACTATTAGAGTTTCGCGATTCGTGATTCTAGTTTGCGTTTACACGGTCAGAAATACAATGATTGGAGTGAAAATGACTTGTAAATTAAGACTTGTAAAAGCACTCCTTGATTGATTGACAGATACGTCTCCAGAAACGCGATTGTAATCACAGTTCGCGCGAAGTCTTTTTCGTCGTGTAAAAGCAAGGCAACAGAATCACCGTGATTTTAAAAATGATTCCAATCATGATTGCCATCACTCGTGTAAAAACGATCTTAACTAAATTGTCCCCCTCGTCTTGCCCGCCTAGCACCTGCGCGCCACCCACGTAGCACCCACGTACTACCCCCGCATTGCCCACGCGAACGAACAAATGAACTTTCTACGTGGATCAGACCTAGGTGGATGTGACCACTCCCAGGTAGAATTTTCCCACGTAGAGAACAGGGGCGCGTATGAAAAATTACTGTTCTACGTGTGCGCTACGCCTACGTGGGTCGGATGAGACCATGGCTTTAGGGTATAGAGTGGCGATTGACGAACCTTGGTAAGAGCAGGTGTGGCAATCGACGAACCTTGGTAAGGGTATAGAGTGGCGATTGACGAACCTTGGTAAGAGCAGGTGTGGCAATCGACGAACCTCGGTAAGAATAAAGTGTGGCGATCGACGAACCTTTGTAAGAGCAGGTGTGGCGATCGACGAACCTAATTGGTAAGAGCAGGTGTGGCAATCGACGAACCTTGGTAAGAGTAGGTGTGGCAATCGACGAACCTCGGTAAGAATAAAGTGTGGCGATCGACGAACCTCGGTAAGAATAAAGTGTGGCGATCGACGAACCTCGGTAAGAATAAAGTGTGGCGATCGACGAACCTCGGTAAGAATAAAGTGTGGCGATCGACGAACCTTTGTATGAGCAGGTGTGGCAATCGACGAACCTCAGTAAGAATAAAGTGTGGCGATCAACGAACCTAGGACAGATCAAGGTGTGGCAATCGACGAACCTTGGTAAGAGTAAGGTGTGGCAATCGACGAACCTCGGTAAGAATAAAGTGTGGCAATCGACGAACCTTTGTATGAGCAGGTGTGGCGATCGACGAACCTTGGTAAGTGCAGGTGTGGCAATCGACGCACCTTTGTTGGGATTATTTTATGTAAACCATGAAATTTGGTTCTATTTGAGTGAAAAGGTTATATTTTAGACCATCTAGAATTGCATGAAACGGTCCATTTTTTTAGACTTTTTTGGAAAGTCTACTTTTTTTTTGGAATGGGTTATCTGTATTTGGTGGACGATATACAACACAAACAACCATATTCTTCTCATTAGGAAGGTCTACCTCCACACACAAACATTCGGCACTGTTACTTTTAAATCGCAAGTCATGCCTCACTTTAAATGTTAACAAGTTAGAAATATACAGGAGAACACCACCACCACGTCCATTTGATCTGTCATTACGTACCTGCTTATAACCCTCTAACATAAACAGAGGAGGGGACCTAGCAGTCAGCCATGTTTCAGTGATACCAATTATTGAAAATCTAAATTTCAACGAGGATAACAAAATATTTAAACTATCAAAATTCTTAGGGAGACTTCTTGCATTACAGTGTAAAAAACTCAACAATTGTTCTTCATGAGAATATGGAGACATGTCCACATACAACTCATTTGGCACATAATACTGACAATCATTGTTTTGTTGTAATTCATGTTCTTCTATATTCATTTAAGGTTGAGATATGCCCATCCGAATGAATTTTACTTCAATGGGCAATCAGTGTTGTAATGCACTGGTTCCTAAATTTAGGAACCAGTGCACTATAACACTGATTGCCCATTGACCAAAAAAATCATTCGGATGGGCATATCTCATCCAATACGTAACCTATTCTTTTGATTTTTGGTATTTGGACATTTTTTGTTATGCTCTTTCTGAAAATGAAGTCCAAATTTGAAAATTCTAAAAAAGTGTTTTTATGACGTCATGGCTTCTGTACTCTATGTCCACTGTGTATTATGTGAACATTTCAAGTTAGTATATGGCCGATGTATGAGCAAAACAAAAAAATGTTTATGACATCATTTACGACATCACACTTCACCACTCTATAGTACACTGTATAAACCATTTATTACGTTTTTCACATGTCACCACTGTTAGTATGAAAGGCCAGGAATTGAAAAGACGTCCCGATTTGCCACGGCTGGCGCACAAACTAGTCCCTGGGATAAATAGTAGGGTTTATCTGAAGATGTTATCACGCACTCCTGTGGGCTCCTGGTGATTGGAGAGCACGACATACCTGGAACTGGAGTATCTGAATATTAATCATTATTTTCATCTCGTGTCCTCTCAACATTATGTTAAAACATGAACTTTAATATAGTGTGTAACAAGTGAACACTCCGATAATACTAGACAAAATTAAAACGACTTCTGAAGATTATCATTTCGAAGACTCGTATAAATCAACGAGACTATTCATTTATGGTACTTAAAGTCACGAAACACAAACTTTCTAAGAATAACCAACTACATGTGAAGTGGAAATCAATCAACAACTTACACTCCCAGGCTTTACATAATTGTTTCAATTCAAAGCAGGCACAAATAAAATCCATAAATCACTTACAAACTTATGATGACGTTTATAATGGCACGAAACTTTCATGAATCATGAAGAAGTGAAGGTGTTTCAATTCAAAGCAGGCACAAATAAAATCCATAAATCACTTACAAACTTATGATGACGTTTATAATGGCACGAAACTGTCATGAATCATGAAGAAGTGAAGGTGTCTGGACACAAAAGAAGGAATACTTGTCAGACTCGGTCATACCTTACATAAGACTCCTTTACATTTCGGACAATAGTCTACATCAGCGAGAGTCATCTCCCAGAGCCTGTCTTACTTTACAATTTTGTTCCCGCTAGAGATTACAATTATTTACATTTCACTTTATAAAGCTGAACGATTCAACAAAGCAAGCAAGACAAATGGAATGCCCTATCAGTTTTGTCTTTGCAGCCATGGCATGGACTATTGTAATACAGCCATGTTTTTCTGGATTGTTTGAGTGTGAGCGACAAATATTTGAATTAGACACAAATAAGACAATAATCAAAGTTCGCTGTACAGCCGAACGTCCATTAATAGCGAATGAAACGGTCAAGTTGTATCGATCCGATGAAGAAGTGATTGGGCATTGTTATCCCGATAGTTGCCAACCAAGTTATTGTTTATTCAGGTGTGAGACCGAGGAAGATCTGAATGATCGTTTCAAATTTCAAATATGCGGGCGGGAATGTTTTTTATTGAGTGTTATTGATCCTTTGCTTGACACCGATTACGGTGAGTACTACATTGTTGTCAATTCTTCTGCAAAAGTTCTTGCTATGAATCTAACTACGGAAAGTCCTGTAACTGAAGAAACGTTAACTAGTAAACACGTGAATCCTGAATCGTCATCTTCACTCATGATCACGGTTCCAAGCCATTCACTTGGTGGCGGGAATCCAGAACTGATAACGGACGGAATGCGACGTACATATTCTGTACCATCGGAAGAGGAGTCCCAATGTAAACAAAAAACGTGCACGACTCATTTATTGACCGACACTAAAGCTGAATCTGAAAACAATACCACGATGTTTAGCGACTTATTTTTCAAAATCACTTTCCTAACACTAGCAGTGGCACTTGTATGCATCGTCGGAATAGGACTCTATCTACTAGCACGAAAACGCACACGAAGTGAAACAGTAAACCGTGACCTACAGAACAGTTCAGCTGCCCTGTCACGATCAAATACTGTCGAGGCGATAGATATGGCCTCGATGTCTTCCCAACCTCCTCTAACATCTCTGGGACGTGTGAATACCCTCTTCGGCATTAACAATCCTCCGACGGATCACGCACCCGAGTTACCTCCAAGAACCTGCCTTGGTGATCGTAACAAGGTACAATTGTTGGTAGATGATTGTACCCCATACGAAGAGAACGGGTTTAACTTCAACGCAGCATGCCAAGTGCCCACTACACGTCAAATCGTCATCAGATTAACAAGGACCAAGGGACTTCAGCAGCACACGGTGTTGCAACGCTTGGTGCTGACAGTGGAGGGGTGCAGAATGAGAACACGTACTGCACGGTAGATGATTGCAAACAAAATGAAGCCACCGGGCTGGTAGGTAGTGATCCTAACATACCAACCTTGACCGTCAAGGATCTCTCGGTAGACTGCAATACTGTCGATGATGAACTGCTCAGCAGGTTGTATGCCAAACCTGAGAAGAAAATGAGGGTTCAGAGTCAGAAGTCAAACGATAAATTACCGTCCAACATTTGTGCGGAGGTTGACGAATCTGACTATGACGTCCTGAGACACAACTTTGTACAGAAAGCAGTTTGCATTGTGATGACGCCGACAGTCGGCCAGCATTACCGAGTCAATGTATTGTGTAACATAGTATTATTAGCTTTGATATTGTCAACTAACATACTAAGAGTCAGCTTCTTGAATCGGCACAAAGTAGTTTCACCTTTGTCTCAATGAAAAAGAGTTGTCACATTTTAGCGTTACGCTCGGAAAGCTGAAAAGTTTGCTGACCGGTTTTTTGACACTCTTGTCCTACGATGTCGGGTGGAAACCATGCAGCAGCTCTCATTGCAGAAGGAAATGGCGCGGACGCAGACTCACAAGGGCGTCCAGACATCCGCGCTCCTTCTGATCTCAACACTGATCACGACACTGATGACTCGCGTATTGTGGCATCAGACATGTCAGAGTCTGGAAAGAATAGCGAAGCGGTGTCAGCAGGGAGTGAGTGTAGTCACTTCCATTGCTACCCGGGCGACATCCCTGCTCCAAGCAGTGATTGTGGCATCTACGCTGACATCGGGCAGCCAACAGTTTTTACACCGGCTACCAATGATTCCCTAGATTATCAGAGTTATGCGTTGCAGGCATGTGACGAAGCAAGCGGGAGAGCGTCATCGCAAGCATTGGGCAGAGATCCGGGCCAACTTTATCTGGATGAGTTCTTTGATACGTCTGAGTACGAGCTGCTGAACCTACAAATAGACAGACAATAACATAGCCCAAATATGCATCCATAATTAAGTCTGTAAAGCAATGGATGTGACTTATTTTCACTGTACATAAAGAAAAGAAGGACATTTTCAATATAACGCAATTGTTTGTTGTTTAACTCCAGTGAATAAAGTTATACAATGTAAAGCAGACATAATCAAAGAGTCAGCAAATTATAACTGCAGTCACCACCGGGTTAAATCACTCCTCCAGGAAGTGATTACGCCATCTGCCCTGACCATGCTGACCCACGTCACCTTTCAAGTGAGTGCTGATTTCCTACATCAAGGGAGTGAAGCCCTGCAGGCAAGCGGGAAGATATCTTTACCACGTCAAATTTACCACGAGGATTTCTTTGATAGTCTGGCTCTATGATATACTGACACTACATGTACAGAAATGAAGATCTAACTGGAATTGTATACGAGCTATTTGATGTAAATAGTTGACACCTTTATTGCAAATATTGTTTGAATGACGCAAAGATCAATAATAATAATAATAATAATAATAATGATGCTTATATAGCTCATTATACATGGTCTCAATGCGCTTTACAATTCAATGATAATAATATACACTCTACAAAATATATAACATTATATTAAGCTATACAAAATATGAAACTTCAACTTAATTCATGACAATCATAATAAATCTAACAAAACATCAATGTTTTGTTTAAACATATGATATTTCTAGCTGGAAAGTTAAATTAACAAATCCTGTCTGAAAATAATCTAAAAAATACTAGTGTTCCTTTCGATATGTGTACGTCCGTAAACAAAATGGATTCTAGTTAATTTGTATACATGTCAATGTTGCTTAAACAGAACGAATGAAAGGTGTACTTTGATGATACCCTATTTGTTTGTGCGACTTTGTGACGAGTTATTTCTTCTGACAGGTCCTTTCTTACATGGAGGGCATTTACAACCAGGCCTTAGTTTGTTATTTGATTGTTGACACAGATGAATGTTTTATGTCCGTTATGTCCTCTAAAATGTCATTTATTAATATGCAAATATCATACAGTAGGGAGTGATAAGTAGAAAACTATAATTATGTTTATCTCCCACACACAATTGGGATATATGTGTGTGATATCTTTATAATATTGTATATTTATTTACATGTACATTATTGTAAATAATAATACATGTACTTAAATAATAGTACACTATTAATATCAGTATATCTAATCATACAAAATAATTGTTACAGTTTTTGTAATGTATAATCTATGTGTTTGATCTGAGTAAGAAACAATTATAACATATGTATTAATGTAATTATCAAAAGTAATTGTGTTAGACATTACTCTCATTTGATTTAAGACTGTGTATTCTCTCGATTATTTTGGGAGAAAATTAGTCAGTTTTGTTTAAACAATAAGAAAAGGAGGACAACATACGCCAAATAGTATGTTCTTTTCAAATGTGTTCATAAATTTAGGATTCTTTATATCATTTAGGGAAAGAAAAACGTTAACTTTTTCAAAGACATTTGAAGCTTTTCTTAAAGATATTAAATAGAGATAATTGGAGAAAAACAAAGATGAAGACAGTATCAAATACACGTACCGTAGAATGTAAACATAATTAGTATATACTTTATAAAATCCTGAAAGTATTACTTTAAATCAGCAATTGTTATTTTGTTCTTACTTTTTCTTTCTCTCTACTTGTAATTATTCAACATTGTGTAAACTATTTTATCGTTGATACATTTTTGATGTGAACATGATGTTTGGTGTAACTAAATATGATTTGTACGAAGAAAAAAAAAATCAAAATTTAAACAAGATGAAAAAAGTATAGCCTATCAACATAATCGTCAAAGAAACGAACACCAGCAGGTTAATGTTTGTACATAGTATTATTGCGTTAATTCTTAAAGGGGTAGTACAGTTTTGGTAAGGCTGAACTTTAGTAACCAAACCTGGACAGTAACATTATAAACTAATAGTTATTACTCCACCATGCTCGAAAGGTATACAAAATTACAAACAACTAAGTAAAAAACCTGTTATCATTAAAAAAAGAGCCATTAAAACACAAGAGGGCGCTTTCTAAAAAGGCATTGGTTTCAACCATTTTTCATACAAAATAATGCATGTGATGTTCTATTGAAATAATGATTAAGTAGATAGATCATCAACAACTATTTAAAAAACGCTTTTGAACATTTTTGAAAATGTGTAAGCATTTTTTTTTTTATTTAAAAAAAAAATCATCTAATTATTTGGGCCCCAAATAATTATAAGATAAAATATATTTATTGATATTTCAGCCGTTTCTAGACCGATTTTGACCAAATAAAGTTTATTCTGCCATTAAAATTGCATGTTCTCTCAAATTCGACACTCAGTTTTTCATTATCTCACAACAAAATTGTGATGTGCAGCGCCCTCTCTACCAAAACTAAACTACCCCTTTAAGGTAACATTAATTTTGAATAACTGTGATTAAAAGAGGTACAAAATTAACATAGACATGTACACATTATGGGTGAACAAATTCACACGTTTGATTTTGCTACACGAATTAAATAAGCATAATATTATCGAAGAAGCTATGTAACACCTTAGAACTTTTTTCCTACTTTCTTTTGATTGTTTGCTTTGCCTTGTGTGTTTGTTTCTGTATTAATGTGTATTTTGCGATTGTAGATGTGCAGAAGTAATACTGAGAGCAGAAAACACATCACACCTTATTATGAAATTTGCACAAAATGTAATCAATAGGAATATCATTCACAGGCATGACCAAATATTTTTAAATAGTTATTATGGTTATGTTCTGATTTAATTTATTTGGTTCCTGACATTTTTCGCCTCCATGTATTAAAAACGAAGTGCTATAAATCTTTGGTAAATGTTCGTCAAAGGAGACATGAACCCTTATCAACACAACTTCGTCCATGATCCTTATAATCATGAAGCAACATTTTATAATATAACAATACAAAGACCCACTGAAAATGAAACCAAATAAATGCCTGTCTTTCACATTAATATAGAAATTAAACATGAAAGTACACACTGAAAGAAAATTTAGGGGCCAATATAAATTATAATAATAAAATAACTTATATGTATAGTGCATTAAGCAAAACAGTATCAAAACACTGCATTATAATCATTGTTGGGGTACTAAAGAGAAGCCAATAAATCCTGGAATTATGGAGATTCGTCGACTATAAAGTTGATAAATTGGCGCACATAAATCATGGTCTAAATGACACGCCAGGCCAGAACACACCACTCGGGCAATAATACAGTTTGCTTTCTGTTACTTTATTTCATTATTTTCGACCACACCTATCAAATAGATTCATTTTGGTTAATATCTCCGTAAATTCCCAGACGGATTCGTATTCGTTGCAAATATCTTCACATTTTGAAGGTTAGCTTATTAAGGAAACCGGAGAACATGATGCAGTGCAACATAAGTGTATTGCTGACAGCATTGTTATTGGTTCTTGTAGGTCATCTATGCTTTTCTTTGTCAGTTCAGTGTGAGAGAAATCATGACCTTGAAACCAATGGGACGACTCTCAGTGTAACGTGTATTTTGGATCAACACTTGTCGGATTATAGTACATTTATCTTGAAACGACCTGGTGGTACAGGGATAGGATATTGTGTTTTCAGTAGCTGCAAGGAAAGTAACTGCAATTCTTGGTGTAGGACTTTTGTTGATCACACACATCGTTTCACACTTGAATTTTGTGGATTCTTATGTCTTTCCTTCGATATCAAAGGTCCACTTCATGAGACGGATTGTGGTGAATATTACATTTCTGTAGACCAATTATATCCTAAACTTACTGCGTGGAACCTAACATATGCCACAGTTTGTGGTGTAACAGACAAAACATTGACTAATGAATATGGTATCCACTCTTTATCCTCATGGACATCCACAGCCAGGGTCTCAAGTAATATCCTGGATTCCGAAGCAACACAGCAATGGGGTGACGAAGAGCTCTCCACTGTTTCTTTGACGTCAATAGCTACCGATTTGTCTAAATTATCACAAAAAACAATGCAAGCCATACATCAGACGACAGTGAAGGTGGACACACACATTATACATTAACGACAGGCAATGTAGTCTATATTGTAATTATTGTGACACTAACCGTGGCACTTTTTTGCAGCATCGGAGCAGCACTCTATCTTCTAGCGCGTAAATACACACAAAGGGAATCTCTGAATCGAGATGACCAGAATCTAGCTGTTGCCCTGACTCGATCCAACACGATTGAGGCAATAGACATGACATCCATGACAGCCCAGCGTCCCTTACCATATCCCAGTGCTGATAATAGTAGAAATGAACTGGATGCAATTATGCCATGGTCAATTCATCATAAGGGACCAGAGTTGCCTCCAAAGACCTTCCCTGGTGCTCCTAGCAAGAATCAATCCCCGGATGACTGCATGCCATATGAAGAGAGTGGGACCTTCTTGAGAACGATGGCCTGTACACATGTAAATCGCCTCGAGAATGGCCAGAATAATGCTACTGGTACTTCATCGTCAATCCACACTGCGACACTTGGTGCTGTTGGTGGAGGCGAAGATTTTGAGAACATGTACTGTACGGTGGATGATTGCAAACAGAGACAAATCACGGGTCTGGTGGCAAGCGGTCGTAACATACCATTTTCAACATGTCCAACCATCAAAAGTATGTCGGTAGACTGCAATACTGCCGATGATGACATGTTGTGTAGGTTGTATGCCAAGCCACAGAAGAGAAGGAGGGCGCAGCATCAGAAGTCCATTGGTAACGTGCCCCTGAACGTTTCCGCTGAAGTTGATGATTCTGACTATGACGTCCTTAGAGAGAACTTTGGAAACAATACAGATTGCAATGAGCTTTGGTCAATATGTGGTCAGCAATATCATCTTAACTTCTTTATTTAAAAGCAAAGTGCGATATTACCATCGTCATTCAAAATGGAGATTCGAATCGCGATTATGTTTGTGTAAATATATGTGTCGATAATTAATGATATGTCCCAATAACTAGTATAATACTATGCGAGGAAATATTACTCGCATGTTGACCGACTTATAATGTTATTGTCCTACGATGGCCGGTGGGAACCAAACTACAGCTCTTATTGCAGACGGATACGACAATACCGCACATACACCAGGGATTTCATACGTCCGCGCCTGTTCTAAACTCAGCAATACGCACGTCACTGACAACTCACGTCTTGCTGCATCATATCCTGGAGAGAATAGCGATGCGATGACAGCAGTGAATGAAAACAGTCACCTCCCTTGCTATCTGGGTAACATTCCTCATCAAATAGATGATTCCGGCAATCGCGCTGCTCTCGGCCATTGTACATGGATGCCAGCAGCGACTGATGATGATGCGCGAGGGAGGGTTGATCTAGCAGCAAGCGAAGCAGCCACGATAGTGATATCGGATCCCGTGGGCAGAGATCCCGGCCAACTTTACCTGGATGAGTTTTTTGACTCGTCTGAATATGAGCTTCTAAGACCGCGCATGAATCAGGAATAGTTTGCTATCTTTGCACCATAACCGATCGCGGTAATAATAATGATAATGCATCGATTCAAAATTAGATAGTATATACAAACTTCCGGTAATCGCCCGGACATATCAGCCATGTCTTTCCCAGAGCAAAGGCATTGTCACGGGAACATGCATGAACAGGGGACCAGGTTTATATATACGAGTTATCTAAAAACGGCTTGCTGAGGCCAAGCATGGACAAAGTTTATGTGATGTAATCGGTTAGGAACACAGACTGAACTCCACTTCACTTAAGACTGCAGTGTTAAAAATGAAAAGTTTAGATAATTTGTTTATTCAATGATAAGAATCAAAGTTAGGATCAAAATTAGTTTTTGCAATATTAATACGACAAGTGTACGCTTCGATAAATAACTCTCATTTTAACAAAATGAACAAAAAGGTTCTAAGGTTCAATTCCCGCCAAAACCCATTCATATTTGTTTTGCTCATTTTAAGTTATGTTCATTTTGTCATGGTCAGATACCGCATGTTTGAACATAAGTAGTTAAATAATGATTCATATACAAACTGTATATTAGTATATCGCGTACTACAGTAACGAACGTATGGTGTTTATATTATTGTATATTATGTTAATGTTGAATAATAGCAGTCTAGTAGTAGGAATTACGAATTCTTATGACAATTTCATTAGGCTAATCTTGGTATGATTTTCTCCATTTGAGGATATAGTGGAATCAATCATAAGTAAGCTGACATAATTTATTATGACAAGTATAACGTTACATTTCATATAGGCAAAATACATTATTTATACGTTTAGTGATATTTTTGGTAAATATCCCACCCTAAACTGGAATCATAATTACCTACAATAATCGTAACTTACAATCGAGTGTATACCGTGTAACCAACAATTATTTGGACACCCTGAAAAATATGAAACTAATTATTTTGATAATTAAACAAAACAAAATGGTCTTATATTTTATCTTGATTTCAACAAAGCAGCATCTAATAAACACATACAATGAATTTTAGGCAGCTTTTTACCAAACATTTTCTTCAAAATTTGTTCTAGCATCATTTAAATTAAAGTTTTTTTTTCAAGGTGTCCAAATAATTCTTGTGTACACTGTATCTCTTTACAACTGGACCCTATTCAGAAAACCTTGTTTGTTACATTACAATCAAGTAACATTAATTAGAGTA
Organism: Echinarachnius parma; assembly: GCA_037951105.1. Classification (NCBI taxonomy): domain Eukaryota; kingdom Metazoa; phylum Echinodermata; class Echinoidea; order Clypeasteroida; family Echinarachniidae; genus Echinarachnius; species Echinarachnius parma. Next base: position 7,287 of record JBAMJV010006759.1, on the reverse strand, counting down.
ACAATTTAATTTGTAAGATTTATCCGTTAGTGCACGCTTTGAAAAGAAAAAAAAAACATTTATATGAACGAAAATGATGAAAGAAATGTGGGCTTAGTCCGCCATAGAATCCGAGACCTCAGGATCGCTTGACCGATGTTTTAAACACAGAGCCACACAAACATTTAACTTAGTTTATGGGAAGCACTACCTTGAATCATGTTAACCGAGTACACAGTGGCTTAGTGGTATTTTGTATCCTGCTGGTCTTCGGTTCAATTCCCGGCGAAACTCAGATTATCCTCGTGCATGTATTATTTCATTTTGTAATAGTCATATTCGCTAGGTTTTTACCTAAATAGTTATATGATATTATAACAGTACTTTACAACCTGTAGATAACTACATCATAATAGATGTATACAAACTATATTAATATTTCATACAATACGTAACATTTCGGAACACTCTTCTACTTTCTTTCGATCATATATGTTGCCTTGTGTGCTTGTATTTGTGTCAATGTGTGTTTTGTGATCGCAGGTGAGCAGAAGTAACACTAAGAGCAGGAAACACAAACATTTTCAAATATTTGGTAACGCCTTGATATTAGATGAACAAAGAATTCATGAATTAAAATCTCATATAAATATCTAATCAAATATTTTGAAATAGTTTATTTTCTATCACATTGCTTTGGGTTTGTAATAAATGTTCCCTCATATTTAGCATGAAGAGTTGCATTACGTATGTATGTGGTGAAATTACAGTAGTCAAAGTACTTATCCTAAGTGCTATAGACCATTTGGAAAATGATAGTCAATGGAAACACTTATCAACACATCTTCGTCCATGAATTCCATTCGAGATTTTGAAATCTTCATAGACTTTGTACATAACCCACGCGGTTCCCGTAAGCAACGGGTTAACATAACAATCAAAGACACAATGAAAATGAAACCAATACAATGCCCGTTTTTTATGATTATGATGGAAATAAAACAGAGGTTTCGTCAATTAAAGTTGATAAATTGTCCAACATAAGTCATGGTTTCCGTGACATGCAAGTCAAGACCACCACACGTGGTCAATCATATTGTTTTATTACCATACATATCAAATAGACTCAACAAGTTGTTCTTATATCTTCCGACATTCACCAGTCATGCCAGTCGGGTCCTTATCAACGTCCATTTTTAATATCTCTACACAGCAAAGGCTTGGTGAAATACACGATTGAACATGCTGTGGTGCAAGATGGAGGTTTTATTGGCAGCATTATCATTGTTTCTTGCCGCTCAGCCATGTCATTCATTGTCAGTACAGTGTAAGAGGCAACGTGAACTAGAGACCAATGGGACGGCTGTCAGTGTACACTGTATTGTAGATCAACATGTTTCAATTTACAATACATACACATTAAATCGACCCGATGGTACACAAATTGGATATTGTTATTTCAGTGACTGCAGCACTCAACGTACGTGCCTCCCAAGATGTCATCAAACGGAGTACACCCACCACTATAAACTTGAATTATATGGAGTCAAATGTTTTTCCTTCAATATTATAACTCCACTGAATGAGACTGATTATGGTGAATACTACATACATGTAGAACATTTTCCTAAATTCCTTGCGTGTAACCTAACAATTGCCACAGTTAGTGAAGAAGCTGACAAAACCTCGACTACTGACCATGCTTTCCGTGTTGTATCATCATGGACATCCATAATGGTTTCAAGCAGCATCGTGGATCCTGGAGCGACACAAGTGGGAGGAGACGACGTACTATCCACCACATCTATGCCGTACACTGATAAAGAACAACTACAATTCTCACAAAAACCAATAAAGATCCATGTATTGGATGGTGGTGAAGTTAGCCACACAAACGATGAAATGACCTATATATACATTATCGTATCATTATCTGTGTCACTCTTTTGCAGCATCGGAACAGGAATTTATCTTCTAGCGCAAAAACGCACATTAAGTGAAAGACTGAACAGAGACCACCGTGATAATTCAGTTGCCTTGCCACGATCAAACACTGTAGAGGCGATAAATATGTCTTCTGTGACACCCCATCGTCAACGAACATTTCCAAGCGTGACAAACCTTCCTGGTATAAAGTTTAATCCATCTGACGAAGTGAATGGTCGTGATGCATTTGCATCATTGTCGCTTCATCATTATGCACCGGAGTTGCCTCCAATGACCTGCCGTGGTGACCCGAACAAGAATCAATCTGCATTGGATGATTGCATGCCGTATGAAGAGATGTTGGCGCAACATCATCAGTTCAATAGTAACTTGTCCTCGAACTTGTTTGCTGATGTTGACGATTCTGACTACGATAGTCTCAGACCAAATTCGGGGATACAAACAATTGGCATTGTGCTGTTGCTAATAATTGGTCATTGTTGTACTTCGTTGTTTCGGTCAAACCTTGATTTATATGATGATATAAGACATTTAAATTGGCCTTTTATGTTAGGAATAGTATGGTTATGTAACCCATTTGGTGATAAGAAGGGAAATTAAGTTGATTATGTATGTTAAACGCTAGGCATCTGGTCCTTTTGAAAAACCAACTGTTGGCGCAATTGTCCTACAGCGTCGGGTGGTATCCAAGCAGGGTCGTTCGTCGAAGGTGCAGCAGCTGCAAGTTCATCAGGACTTGCTGACATATGCGTTCCTTCTGATTCCAATAACCCTACCCCCACCAGCCGCCTTTATGCATCAGAGTCTGCAAGTTCAGACAACAGCCATCTCCGTCTCTTCCCGGGTGAAATCTTTCCTCCAAAGAATGATGACGGCCTTCGCCCTGAATATGATCAGCAAGGGAATGCCTCTCTGCAGGCAGGTGGATGGATGTCATCAGCACCCTCGGGCAGAGATCGGGGCCAACTTTACCTGGATGAGTTCTTTGACTCATCTGATTATGATCTGCTGAAGCCACACGCGGATACAGAAGTATAGACATATACAAAGTGTTGATGTTTAATGCAGTAATGAAAACTATATTTATTATTTAAATGTGATTCTTCTGGAGGCATTTTCAAGTTCAGTAAAACATTCCATAAACCACAAAGATGCTATCTACATCAAGCTGGTCTAATCTTAGTTTACACACTGATAGAGAATTACGATGATACCAGGAAAACCAATCGCGTAGTAGATCTGCTCTCGGGCTTATTTATTTTCTATTCCAAATGTATATACATGGTTAATGGAATATATTTTGTCACTTTACCACGTTGACAGAAAATTTGATTGAATTACGTTGATTGTACATGACAAACATTAATGTAACATTTGTTTTGGGTTTGTGAACATCAAGTTCAAGCAGTAAATACTTCACATCCGGAATGCATCAACAATATCTTCTTTTAAAACTGTACTTAAGACCCACTTGTTTTCTAATTAGTTTCGTGTTTTTGTTCATGTAAAACTGACTGTATTATATGTGACCTCGCACCACAAAACGACGGGGAAAATGATTGTGCTAATTTTTTACATGAATGTAAAGTAGAAGTCAATACCTTTAAAATGGTATATAATTTGTCATATTTAGACTAAGCGAACCCTCTCAAAATGAGCAGCCAAGATTGGAAGCATGGCTGAATCAGTTTTAAAGTTAGGGAGAAAACGGGCCGTTTCAAAGATCGGCGTCCATTCAAGCACTGTAATCTGATCATATTTACTTGATTAAAAATCATATTTAAACATGATTTCTGACGCTCAAAATTTCACAAAAGGTAGATTATGATACCCTCATTCAGGAAATACCAAAATCCCGAATTTCTTATTTTAAACAAAATTTGGCTATATCAGCTAATAACAGACAAACTACCATGGCGACATAACTGTCGTTTTGTGGTGTAAGGTCACATATATACTTCTGAAATTTGTGTAAATATTAATGTAAAGCGCAAAAGGAACCAGTTTTGTTATAATGCGCTATATAAACTGCAATTATTATTATTATTATTAAATACAATAAAGGATTTGCAGATGCTCGACTAATTTGTACTTAAGGCGTTAAAATATGAATATCATATTAACAGATATGTCCAAGTCCTCATCTTTTCAGACTGGCTCTTACATCTTAATCGTTTTTTGATGAAACAAAAACCTCGCTTGTAAAAAAAACCTTGGCTTGTAAAAGTGGATATTATGTTTAAATGCTATCATACGGTCAGCTTGCCTGCCTCTAAATACGTCCAAGTGATATCTTTTTTTAAAATCTTTATTACATAAATGTCTAAAGCACTGATACATGATATTCTTACTGTGATTTGTATAGATAATAGCATGCATTGTAAATTGTAATACTTCCTTTGTTCAACTTTCTTATTGTTTTTTAAGTTTATTGTTCAATGTAATGTAACACTTGGTGTGTAAGGTCTGTCTTTTGACAAACACAACATCAAAAAAAAAGTTAACTTTGATCATAATTGTGCGATCTTTATTTGTTTATTTGATGACAATTTTCTGTTCTTGTTCGCAATTAAAGTAGACAAATCACTTATATTCTGGCAATGGAAGGATTTATGAACAATAGTCAGTGTATAATAATGAATATGTCAGTACTTAAATCGTTGGGTAGTTTTAAAGTTATAACATTGGTACATGGGAAAGTTTGGTAAAACATGCACCAGTTATTTCAATATTATCGAGGAACACGCATGCCCATTTAGCATGTTTAATCATAATAATAATAAGCTATTTATAACGCGCATATCACATGTCTCTATGCGCTGTAAGAAATTGAAATAGAAGAAAAAAAGGTTCAGCATACTATAATGCGCATCAATTACTATATTATCAAGTACAACCGAAAGGTGCTATCCCAGAAAGAGTGTACATGTACATAAAATAGAATAAAAAGAAATCAAATACAGCATGTTCTGTGACTAATCTAGCCCTACCGGGGACAGGTGCCTGATCTTATTGCCCTGTTTACCCGGCAGAAGTTACCCAAAGGCAAGTCTAACCAAGCATATCATTCACAATAGCTCTAATAAGACGTATAGGCCGACGTATAGAATACCTTTTATTAAATTAGTGCATAACGTGTCGTAGAGGGAGAGAGACAGTCAGTGGTACCTTGAGTTTATGTGTATAGGTCGTATGGAAGGGAGAGTGTGCCAGTGTATACCCAGGTTGGTTTGCCTTTTGTACAGAAAATCGAATAGCTTGAAATGACGGACAGTTTACTCAAATGGCACATCACATATTTAAACTTCCTACCTAACTTCAGTTTCTTCAAAAGGTCTTTCAGTCTAGATTTCTTTTCTTAGGACACATAGCCTCTGGAACCAACTGCAAGGCAAATTAGTTGGTAATTATATCCTTGTTCTCCAATGTCATTTACCGGGGGCGCATACATTTTACCTTTATGTACGTGGCGTATTTCAATGTTCATTTCAAACGGTACAGTGAGTTCAACAAGGACTATTTCTTTTTTACTTTCAGAATAAAGTGCAAGTCTGGGCGTTGCGAATTGGGTATGATGTGGCGTCGGATCGTGAAGTGTCCTGAACCTTCGGGAAGGTCAGCAATTATTTCAAATGTGTCGTTGAGTGTGTCTGTCATTAATTGGTATAAAAAGTGTAGAACGTTTTTCTGTCTCCAAGTGAAGCGCCCCTGTTCTAGCATAATCCTGCAACCATTTAAAACATGATGGAGCGTTTGTTTGTTTCCGCAGAGTATACACTTTGCCGTAGCCCTCTTAGCCTGGCCATCGCTGCAGGCTCCTAAAGGTTGACAGACAGTCAATGGATAATTTGACAGCAAAACTAATAACTTTGTATGGGAGGTCATAAATAACATTTTTCCATGTAAGATCTTCATTTTCAATTTTCATCGACTCTAAAAAATTGCCCCTGAGCTAAATCAAATACGAAATATTTAACCAATGGGGTAATGAAATTACTATTTTAAATACAAAGTCATTGAATTTTAGTATCCTGTTTATTTTTTGTAAGGTGATTTATCTGTATTTGTCCGTATATATGCTCTTTTTTGCTAGTCATTTGAATTTAATCAGTTTAAGATAACCTGCAATGTTCTAGAAAGATATTGATTATTGTACAGTCTTGCGATCAAGTAAAATATATCTAAAACACACAAACTAAGTGGTAATTAATGTAGTAAAGCTGCACTTGTTAAACACGTCTACGAAGTCAGGTGTACCAAAGTAAAATACTTAGTACATGATAAGGTATGGAGTAATACTGTAATTCATATCCACGTTTGTATATCCACGTTTGTTTGTTTATCATAATACATAATACTTCAGCACAATATATTCTGTCAATGTCTGCCTTTCGGTGAATTTCCTCTGCTTGTTTGCTTATAATTATTATATGGTTGGTACAATGTATATTGATGTTATCCGATATGTCCACTGGGTGTTGTGTGAAAATTTCTAGTTAAATGGACCTTATATGGCCGAGTAATGAGAACAAATGCAAAGTGATATTCACTAACTCTTTGCACTCCCTTTGTACACGGTTCTGAGGGTCCAGTGGATAATTTAACATCTGAACACTTCAATCGTAAATATCTTTTTAACGAAAGGGAAATGTGAACAACCGAAACCTGTCCCATGATTTTATTGTTAATACAAATACAACAAGATATGAGGGAACCGCTAGTATTTGAGGATTTGGACAATGTTACCTGTCCCTTGAATGTGACAAAAGACAAAACTAAATTGTTAATCGACTTTACACAAAACGCTCACAATGTATTGAATATAATTGTATAAACCAATAAATCAAAGAGTGATACACAAACTTGTTGAAAACATCTCTCAAATGAAAACTAGTCAATCATACCCAGTAATGCAAAATGCCCATAAATAACAATCCTTATCGAAACAAGTAACGACTCACATTCAAGTAACACCATTCAAAGCATGAACTATTTACGGAAACAAACAAAACATAGCAACAAAAAAGTCTTAGACAAGACTGCCGATAAGTCGGAAAAGCGAGCTACAGGAAGAAAATACGCCCGATTGCTCTGCGTTCAGTGTTACAAGCGAAATACTTTTGGTTTAAAAGTTGACTAGATTATCCGTCTAAAGTTCATCAAGACGACTTCTTCTCGTCAGACTGCTAGTTGTTAAGGCCACACAACGATGGCCCAGAACATAAATATATATTTGCACAACCTTTCGACGACCCTTCAACCTCGTGCAATGCCAATGCCATGAACAGAATGTGTTTAAGCCTTTTTTTCTTACAATGTTTATCACGGCCGTAAAGACTTACGTAATACTTATATAAGATA
>JBAMJV010006758.1:0-40755 GCA_037951105.1 Echinarachnius parma | reverse complement strand
GTTAGTAAGGGTTATGGGTTAGGGTTAGGGTTCTGGAGGCATCAAGTAGTAGACCAAATGGGAGTAGACCCCAACTGAGATAGACCAAGTGAACACTGTAAACCGTTAGTTTCGCGCAGTTAACTTGCCAGCTCCACACCAATACGTATGCATACAAATGCGCCGAAGTTTGATCCCCCTTTGTTCTGTGCGCGGCATGAACATGCCAACAAATGACAGTGAAAACAGCTACAATGGCCTTTTAAATGCGCGTACAAATGAATGGGAAAAACTGCTTGCGCGTAGTTTCATACCCCTTTTTTTGGCAATAAAAAATGGAGGGTTTTAAAAACAGGCCGAAATAAGTATTTTAATTGAGTTATCTTAAAACCAAAACATGTTTATTATACTACAGGAATTTTCTGAATGAACTGGTATTAGATTTATTATACAAATCAGTATATTTCTTGTCGAAATGATGCGTAAAAGTAACTGCGCGAGAAGTTCGTACCCCCATCATACAATTGTTGCCTCTGCCGCTGGTGGGAAACGATTGGTCAATACTTTTGTATATTATATTTTGTTATCTAGATAGGACGTTTGCAAATGCATGTAATGCCCACAACCCTTCGTTGGGCATATCGAATTACAACGACTTATCAATTTGTACTTCTTTCAATTTTGTTCAGACAGGTATGGAGGTGTACTACACATCGGCACTGTTTTAATATCGGCACCCCGCGTAATATTTTGTTTTTGCGCGTGTTGTAAAAAATCGCGCATGATATGATGCGCGCTACCCTTAGAACTGACTGGTCGAAATTTTGAGGGAGAAATAATGCGTAGATCGTCCGCTACGAGTATACAAGAAAATACGATAAATAATACCAACATCGCACAAGAAATTTTGAGTTGCGTGCATTGTCAATGAGGGTTGAGGGGGTGCCGATTAATAACACTTCGAACTCGTGAAGCCAAAAAACTGTCGGAATGTTTTAGGGTGCCGTGCGGGGGGTCACTCAATCATAGGGCCTATAATTTGTTTTTGTCCAATCTGATAGAACGTCGCTGAAAAGGTAGACTTATCATCCGCATAGATCTCCCTATATAGGTTGGACCCCAAAAAACGGAACGGCACTTCCTCTCCACCTTGCTCGTTGTTCGATGCTATGACGGGCAGTAAGTGCGATTTATCAGGCACTGATTTGGTAAAAATTGGACCAAAATAAAATGTTTTGGTATCGTTTTTCATTGAAAAGGACACCCTATCCGATTGACAATAAACGTTACTACTTTGGGAAGTGCCCCGTTCCGTTTATTAGGGGCCACCCTGTATTCTAACACCAAGTGCCATTACTTTTTACAGTTAAAATTCTATTGGTGATTAAAAAGAGTCCTATTGAAAGCAAATGCCCGACACATGAAAATGTGGGTGTGCACTGAACAAAAAGCCACTCAGCCCTACAATGGCACCCACATAGAACATTGGGGATGGCAAATTACCAATCGCGTGCAACTCCCCTAGACTTTCACAGGAGTCTTGGTCTGCAGTGACTCATTAAATCATTACAATCCATCAAAAAACAACATGACAAATGGAATGACCACAGAAGATACATTTGTATATGACTACTACTCCTAAGCGGGACGCATACCGAGATTGAGTTCACAATGCAACGCTATGAATCTTTATCCCATCATCAATGTCTCAAGTCCCCAGTTTCACCACTGGATGTCTCTTGCAATGCAGTCCATATAGTTTATAGGTCTCCTCCTCTATTAGGGACATGGGAGTCTCATGCAGATCACATCCGAGATTACTATGGTCTTTGGCCCTAAAATAAATGAAATATTGGTATTATGCACCTCACTTGAATTTACATGGAATCGTGGTGAATTTTGAGTGGATACCCAGAGTCATTGTGAATTAACGTTAATGAATGGTTGATAGAGAAGCAAAAAAAAAGGGATTGAAGAAAAAAAAAGGAGATTTTTAATAAATTAAGGCAATGGCACCAAGAATAGAGTTTATCCTACTTTGATATATCGTAATATTGCCTTTTTATTATATATAACAGAACTCCGACTCAGATTTCTGCTTTGGAGAAATAATGTGAAAACTCTATCGGGTTTACCACTATTCTTGCGAACAATGGAGGCCGCCATTATTAGGTGTGTGGCGGACTTACGGTCAGTATATGCACTAATGAATTTCATAGCATCTCTACTGAAACCATTGTCTGAATACGTGTAGATTGATTTGACGAGTCTGTAAATCAGTGAAAAAGCTTTTTGTTCGGCCCGTCGCGCACATCGTCATAGTTTGCAAAGCATGTCCGGGCAATTACAAGAACATGGCCGCTCCCATCACATTTTTGCCGCCGTAAGAATTAGTAAAATTGGGGTATGTTCACGTAAGGATTTCATGGGATCCAGGAGGCCAAAAATTGCAAAGTTATGTATCAAAGTAAAATTGTCTGTTCACACTCTAAACGATAATAATAGCCGAAAGCCATAGTTTCAGGCCCTTTAAGTAGAACTGAAATAAATGTTTTGATGAAACAAAAGTATAATGTCAAAATGGCACAAAAAGATGGGAGGACACCGACTCTCCCTTGAAAAAATATTCAAAATAATTAACCCGACGTATCGTTGTAATTTAAATAATAGAACGTTTGAATCTTATTGTATCGTTTACGGATGGGAAATATTGGTTTAAATGTTAATTATTAGTAATAAATAAGCATGAAACTGGATTATGCTCACATTGTGGGTTGTTAGAAAACTGTAGAACATTTTTTATGCTATTGCCCTCAATATTTGATTGAGCGAGCAATGTTGATGAGCGAATTGTGGAGTTACACAACAAAGTGATATTGTAATTCTGTTGAAACTGAAGTTAAGCTCACCAAAGAGCATTGAGAGACTATGTATTAGGACAAACAAATTTTGATTAATTTGTTTGGATAAAATTTTTGATATAAGAGTGAGATATGATAATGTATTCAATTTGAACATGCACCTCTGAAAGCCCAATCTGTTTGCTTGACTATTGTACTTATTTAATGTATTAATGTGAGAAATTGAAAAGAAAAAGAAAAGAAAATTAATTAAGTAAATAGTTTGTTATATAAATAAATATGTTTGTATTTCGGTTATAAGAAAACATTAATTTGACATTGACCTGCTTTTGGTCTGTGTATCGGAGGGGCCTAGGCTAGTATCTATATTGAGAAGCCTGCTCGATGCACGGACCGGGGTTGGTCAAGAAGATACCTAGAATAGCGGGCAAGGATAAGAGATCGATCCCCCATATTTATATCTCAATAAATTTATTTTGTTATTTTGTTTGTTAATTTTGTTATTTTTCATTTAAGGGGGAAAAATGTGTATATAGAAAGATACATATTGTATATGTTAAAATAGGGAGCATATAATTTGAGTTGGAAAAAAGAGAAAGAAGGGGGAAAACAAGATTGGCGTAAATATTCAAAATGAATGAGAACGCCAATAAACACAAAACAACAGCAAAAAAACAACGAACGAATCGTCCGGGATTATATTAGCCACAATGCTGCTCTCTATCCAGGTGTATAAATGGGTACCCTGGACTGGTGAAAATTAGCTCGGTGCACCAATAATTATGGGTTGCCCGCGGCTAGTATGCTACCCGGGGAGTGAGAATGTGTACAAGATATTGTGCGGGTCTGAACTTGTACAAATGACCAGGGATAATAATTAGCGCTTAGAGGCTGTCTGCATTAGGCCGCTATACAAAAACGATATATTATTATTATTATTATATTGTATCCAAGTACAGGTGATTAAAATCCGGCGTACTCCAAGACGTTGGGCTCGCACGGAACCATCAGATATAATGATGTTTTCCTGTAAATAAAGGGTAATTAATTGTATTGTTATGAGATACACAACTATTTGCAATTAGTGGCTTGGCATCTGTTTGATAATCACACGACGGTATCAAAAACATAATAATTGTTGTTATTTGCCCTGGTGGTCCCCTTTACGAGCATACAAGACACTAAATACAAGATTGAATACAAGTACTTGGCACGTTAGGTGTTAATTCCAGAGATTGCATTACAATTTGTAAACCCTTCACGTACTATGAAATCCAATGTAAAATTTAAAAGGGTAATACAATTTTGGTTAGCTGATCTTAAAAGCTGCACAATAAAATACAAACTAATAGTTACTCAACCTCCACCAAGCTCGAAACGTATAGAAAATTACAACCGACCAAAGTAAAAGGCCTGTATTATATTTTTAAAAGATCATTAAAATACCAAGAGGGCGCTCTCTAAAAAACATTGGTTTCAACTTCTGTTCATACAAATAATGCATGTGATGTTTTTTTGAATAGTGGATGATATAGAGAGATCATCAACACTATTTAGAACCTTTTTTTAAGAATTTCGGAAAAGATGTAAGCATTTTTTATTTTGTTTTATGATCGAATAAATCTAGGGGACCAGAGTCATTCCGATCGGATTATATGTATTAATATTTCTGAACCGATTTTGATCAAATAAAGTTATTCTGTCATTAAGAATTGTATGCTCTTTCAAAATAATCCTTACACTCAGTTTTTCATCATCTCACCACAAAATACTTCGTGCACTGCCACCTCTATACCAAATCTGAACTACTACCCTATTAATGTGCAAAGAGAAACATGATTAACATCTGACCAGTTGCAGACGAACTGCATGGACAGTAGTGTTTGATGCGATTATCCTGTTGTCCAGAACCTTGTCTTCAGAATTATACAAGGTGACGTCATCGCAGGATCCAACGAAGTAGGCGTATTTCTCTAAAGTACAGCATTGGACAGGCAATCTTGGGGTAAATCGAGTAGTAATCAGCGTAGACGAAAGACCATCACTATGCACAAATCTCCGCGAGGCGGAGGCGTTTATATTTCTGGTGACAGATAACAGCTCCCGCACACCACTTCAATGTGTTTGCGTTACAACGAACCGTCTGCCAGTCAGTATCCAAAGACGGGGTTCCAAGTTCGCATGTAGCTCATTCCGGGTAGATATGTCACCTTTACAGAAGCATTAAATTGGGCTGAAATTATATCCTGTCTCATCGACAAGGTTCATTAACGTTTACGATGTATTTGTCATCATCTAACAGTTGGACGTTGGAGATAGTAACACGATGACCAGATGTCGTTGGGTCTGTTTTACTCCAACCAAAGCGATCAAATTGGCCTGGTTTAAAACCACTCTAACTGCTTCTAATGGTTTATGAATAATGGTTGATCCTCTCCATGAAGAATACTATACAGTTGTATCTTGCGTTGTTCACTGAGTTCGAAGTGAAAGTGAAGTCACATTTGACCCCAAAAGACTTGCCCTGTGTCTGCACGAGGTAGCACATGTAGAAGCAGCAACGGGTAGTATGGATGAGGTATCACTGACATTGTTGCAAAATTGCCCTCACCAATAACATCACTGACAACTGTAAAAGAAACAAAAAGGTAGGATGTTAATCAGTGTCAAAGTCAATGGAGAATAGTCATTGGGTGTTAACATCTTCATAAGATCCAATTTCAATTGTCGATGTTTTTGATCCAACTCAATGACAATCTCTTGGATACAACACAAATCACAATTCATTACAAGCATCTAAAGATCAAGCATTAACATACATACATTTTAAACATTATACAAATAAAAGGGGACTTAGTACATTGTCAAAATCTCAAAACTATCTTGGAACTCTAGTGGTTATCTCATACTTTGTCATATTCATATTAATCAATACAAGCACGGGACAGGTTCTGTTTTCAAGATGTTGAAGTGTAGATTCATTGAAAAACACAACATTAGTTTGAAGTATGCCTCTACACAGGCGCGCCGGAACCAGTTTGTGGATGGGGGTGGGGGGGGGGGGGGGGGGGGGCGAGCGAGACCGTCTCCCAAATTTGTTCGGAGCGAGACAATTGGCTGAAAGTCCTCTCAGTGGGGGAGGGGGGCGCCGTCGATAAATTGTTTTCCCGTGGCTGCGGTCGAGACAAATTAAAAGTGGGAATAGAGACCGTAGGCCTACGTACCTAAAGGACCGACCCCCCCCCCCCCCCTTCACGATTTTTGTGGGTGTAGGTGCTAATGCCAACCACACTCACCTCATAACAAATAATCGTTGAATGCAGACTGAGATAATCTGATAAAAACTTAAAATGGATGTATAAATTTCTTAGCTAAGTGATGGGAGAGGGGGCTGCCCCTCTGCCACCCCCCCCCCCCCCCCTTTTTTTATTTTTTTTTTAAATTTTTTTAAATTCATGTACTCACTCGTCAGAGAAAATACAAATGAGCCAATAAATTGTACACTGTTTTAACTACTGACTCAAGCGACTTTGCGGAGACCGTAGACATGTGTTTCTGGTGACGTAACACCACGGGATGATTGAACGGAAACTGCTTTATTTTAGTCGTGTTATATACCACAAGTTTTCGTTAATTTTAAAACTATTTTCTGAGCATTTTAGTGATTGAAACATAATTTTGTATCAACAGTTCAATAACTTATATTCGTTGTTTACTTATTCTTTTGTTGCTTTCTGTGTCTAATTTGTTAAAAATGGGTAAATCAATCATCTAGTCTGACGAGGGAAAGTCATGATTAATCGTCCTGTACATAGCTGTACGCTAGTAGCTTCCTGGGCATGGCATATTAGGCTATTTTCGCTACGGAAGTGCTGAGTACGGGGGAAGCAGTCTACTGTGACCGTACCCGCACTCTGGCTACGTCGCGAACTACTATAATTTACACAAATATAAATGGCATAAAAGAGATCATCACCACCGAATAAATGATAAAAAACATGAAAGTAAATCAATGCATAGAGTATTGACCCCCACCCCCCCCCCCCGTGATGTCCCAGGATGGTATACGCCACTCCAACAATACAACTCCAAACACATACTTTGCATTACATGCACTTATATCAGCGCATATTCATAAAAGACAGTAGCTTAGTTCCATTCTAATTCTTTATCGATGATGTGGCTAGGTATAATTACTTAACACATGATCGTTCAGTTGCTAAATAGTGTTGATTTAGCGAGGACAAGTACAAATGTTTGTTGCTTACTAAACCGTATCATTTGTAATGGATTTAGCATGGAACTAAACTAGCGGGATTATATGATTATACTGGGTGAGATTGACATGATTAACGTGTTTATTTTGATTGCAAAACTTGTGAAATTGTATGCAAAGAAACGAATTTGAATTCACGGAAGGCGTTATTACGTAATCGCAAATCGTCTCGCTTTAATTTGAATGCAAACTTTACGAAAAAGAAACACGTTTTAATTCGAATGAAAACAAAATGTTTTTGAATGACCGTTTTATGAATTCAAATGCTAATAAACGAATTTGAACGAAAATAACAGCTGCGGTGACAGAATCGGCGAAATTGAATGAACATAAAATGAATTTGTGTGGCCAACTTACGAAATTGACCGAGAAATCCTATAGTAGGCCGTCCGGGCAGCGGACTATACTCGCCCCGGAAACACCTTAACCCTAAAAAGACTGGGGGCTGATTTAGCCCCCCCCCCCCCCCCCCTCCTCTATTTTCGCGATTACTTCGCAATGCTTAAATATTTTACGGTGCCACTTCATGACTTTTTTCGTAGAGTCTTGCGCAACTTTTGCAAAACAAAGATGCTAAACAAACCGCGGCAAACATAGCTTTATTCCATGGTGTTTGTATAATCTTCAATAATAATGTTTTTGTTTATATTAATTTTGTAAAAATATTATGTTGTATATAAATATCCTTAAGTTCCCTCTCTCGCTCATATTATAATGAAGTAGTAAATGATGATAGTTATCGATGCATATTCTCCTTTTCATTGATAATTTGTTAAAGGGAGAGATCCACTTTTGCAAGCCAAAATTCAAAAGTTGCGAGGTTATTGTCTTATATGAAAGGAAATGTCATTTAATAGCATGCCTGAAAAAATTAGGGCTTGAAATCTCTTTTTCGTGGAGTTATAGACCTAAAACTGAATAAACTGAGGGACGTCGGTTAATTAGGTACATACGTATTTTCGGCCGTTGAGTAAGTTCGTACATAGATTTCACGGAGTGCCAGATCGGTATGCATGACCTCTACGTGACCCGCGCTAGCTACGTGACCTGCGCATAAGTACTAATGTGTGAGCGTTTACCAAGCAAAATACCCAAACATCGCTTAAACTGACTACATGTAATTATATATTCTTTCTTTTTGAGATTTTTTTCCGTGACATACGTTAACAAATGTCGGTTTCACAATACCTTTACGAAAATTAGTACTATATTGTTGTAATATTATGCTAAATCAGTTGAACTCCTTTATTGACCGATATATAGTTTAAATGGAGGGACGCATTCGTTTTTCATTCGTAGAATCAAAATTAGAGGGCTGTTCGCTCTGATTTTTTTTTTGCGTGTTACATTGATCCCCATCCGTCAACTGAAAGCTGTTCAGACGTTTTGTAAAAGTGGACCTGTCCCTTTAAAGCAGCAACCTGTATAATACACAACTTAAATAATTTTATGGATACTATGGTTGTTATGTCATATATGTTAGTGTATAAGTATATATTTATTATGAATATCTAATTAATCAAATTATAGATGCTAGAATACTACTTAAAATGAAATTATGGGCGTCCCCTTTTTCCCTCTTCTTATTCTTCCCCTTCCCCTCGACTCTTCCTCTCTCTCTTCCCCTTCTTCACTTTCTTGTTCTCCCTCTTCTTCTTCATCCCCTTCTTCTTCCCCTCCCCCTCCTCCTCCTCCTCTTCCCTTTCTCCTCTTCCCCCTTATCCTCTATCACCTCCTCCTTACTTCCTCTCCGTCGTTCTCTCCTTCCGACTTGTCTTCTCCTCCCTTTGCCTCCTCCTTTCTTTCTCTTTCTCCTCCTTCTTCTTATTCCCTTAATAAACTGCAATCGTTCGTGGATTTATTGTGTATGTTAACTTCGTAGACGAGCTATATAGCGAAGAAAGCATAATTATTATGTCGAACTATTTCATCTACATTCTACGGTACCGCAGTCATATTATTCCTGGAAGTTGATTACAACATTTTGTCGCGTTGATTTCGTGTCGGTTCGTATTGGTTCGTTCTGATTCGTTGTAGTTCGTCGTAAACATTGCCACTAATGAACGGGAAGCGGCGATCTTCTCAACGAAGCGATACAAGTCGCAGCGAATTGCAACGATGTGGAACGACTTAATATGCAACGGCATATTATATACAACGATTTTTGGTGAAAATCGTTGTGGCGTGGCGACTGTTTTGAACAGTTCAAGACGGCGATTCTGGCTCCGCTTTCACGACTTTCTTTACGATGCGCAACGGTTTTGGGGAAGAATTGATACGATGTAATAGGATGCAACACGACATAAGCAATTTTCTCGACGAATGTCAAATCGTAGCGAGTCGCCGTGAAAATCGTCAGTATGGGACTGGGCCTTTATGTTTCAACGTTGGTGTGGTCACACGCTATTACTTGAGGATATAATATACTCCGCACAAAAAGAAACTGGACACTTATTTAAGACAACATATCTCATATTTGTTAACGATAAAATATATGTTATTGTATAATATCAAATTAAAGATAATATAACCCTCTTCGTTATTAGCATAGAATCCAGGAGAAATCATTCATGCATGACTTGTCACGATCGATTAACCACCGCAAGGTCTGTTTTCAAAAATAGCAAAAATGGAACATCCATTCAACCATTTAAATGCTATATTCATGACATAGCATAATTATTTAATTACAAATGTGATCTTTTTTAATTTCATCTCAATAGAAAAAGTGTAAATGAAGACAAATTGTGAACGTTGTAGGTTTTATTTTCATCCAAATGTAACACAATGTGGAATTCCATGGCTAAGGGTTATTCGTCGAAACTACAGTTTGTACCCTTATTTCAGCATGAAACTTGGTATACATTTTTCTCAAGAATTCTACCGTAGTCCAAAGATCTTCAAAATCTGATGTCACCCTTGGTCAACCATTTGGGCAGTCTCTAACATGTCACTTCTGTAGGTAACTATAGTTAAAATTGCAATGAACACATGAAACAGACAAGCTTTATGCCTCAAAAACAGACCAATATGTTGATGTTCTCATAACCTGGCCCTGTTTTATTGGAAAATGTGTATTTTTGGTGTTTGTTTATGACAATAAGGTTGAATGGTGTCATAAAAGACTTGCTCCGCACATCTTGTTTCAAGCAAGACGCTTACTCATTGCAGTCGAATGGTGCGACCATCCATTGTTTTTGCTATTTTTGAAAACAGACCTTGCTATTGTTAACTGATCATGGCAGTTCATGCATGAACGATTACACCTTTAATTTATATCCTGCCTGTAGAGGACTAAATTTCCTTTAATTTGATATATGATAATGTACACTCTGTCGCCCATAAATATTAAATATTTCAACTTAAACAAGTGTCCAGTTTCTTTTTGTGCGGAGTATATATGCGAGAGATCACCGAAGAGATGCAGCTTTTTTGTATAAGAGAAATTTACCAGAAAGATATGATCTGAATAATGAAGAGCAAAGAAATTGGATCCTCAGTGATTGGAACCCGAGACCTCCGGATTGCTAGTCTGGTCCTATACCACCTGAGCTATATAATACAGAAACCCATAGTGCGGTGCTCGTCCCTGAAAGTTTTCAATGCTCGTGATGTGGTCAGAAGCTATTATGAACCTGGGATAAACCCGATTGATATAAATCAACTTGGGGGTGCGAGGGATCACGGAAGTGATGCAGCTTTTTTGCATTATTAGAGAACTATACAAGAAATACAATACTATAAATGATAAAAAGAGCAAAGAAAGAGGATTATACAAAAACAAGTATACTTGTACATTGTTTTGACTTGTTGTACATTATCAAGAAGATTGTTCCACATTTTGGCAGAAACTGCTGCAAAATAACTAAAAACTGGGCGTGGCTACTGGTGGGTAAAGCATGGGGGAGGGAGGTTGGTGTCTGTGGGATCACGTTCACCCCTACAGTATTCTATGCCTTCCCTGAGCCCCTTAACCTAAACACCAGACATGCTGGGTCAAGTGCACACAATACATCGCTGCTCAAATTATGCAATTGAAGTAATTCTGAAAGTAAATATAATTTCAGATTCCAAAATTGTTGTAGTTGTTCGATCTCTTTTTATGTCATGCCCCCCCCCCCCCCCCCCAACACACAAACACACACGCATACTTGGAAAGTCCTATAGCAATACGACGTACACTGTTGGTCATAAAGTTGGAATATATCTTTTTTAGATCCAACTTCATTCCTTTTCTCTATTTGTTGCGCCTTATGAACCATTTTAGACTTAAGATAATGATTGTAAAATGTTTCCAAACTACCAATGTAGAATAAATGGTTGCATGCATTTGCATTAATTAGTTTACCCATTTGTTTTGAGCTTTGTAAGGCAGGTCCTTTGATGAATGGCCCCTTTCCCTCTCCATAGCGTATGTCTAACAAGTTATCATTATTTGTCATTTCTCTGGGTTGGCTGTTCAATTTTCGACCAAATTTGGCACATAAGCTATCTAGGCCATACTCCATCCAACGACATTGACTACATGCGAAACGATGCTTGTGCTCTACCAGGAAGGGGTGTCAACAAGCAATGTCCACTATTTTGTTGGAACATCGTAGTTTACGGTCTGTAAAATCCTTAGACGTCATCGAGAGGAGGGTCAATTAAAGCTACGCGAAACTCTAGGACGTCCACGATTGACCACCAGTATAAATGATCGCAAATTGCTTAACCTGTGCCGTAGAAACCGGAAATGCCTAAATGAAGCCTTCGCCATCAATGAAGAAAACATTATGAAATCAACGCCTTCCGCCATCTATATATCAGAGATCGCTCTAACATGGTCACCAAGCAAGACAAACTACCAGGTGTCCACCCCATACCATGCAACCAAGATTTACCGGACGTCCCTGGACTAGGGAGTACATAAGATCGCCGCCTGGACACTCGTGATATGCCATCTTAATGGGTACGAGCCATACCACCGTTGGGCCGTCACAACCTCAAGTCGTTTTGTGAATGCAGATATCTTGGAGCTTCTCGTCACGTAATCAACGAACCCTTTGTCTTCCATCTGTTCGGTCAAGAATTGTATGGCTCGTACCCATTAAGATGACCTATCACTAGTGTTCAGGCGGCAATCTTCTGGGCTCCCTAGTCCAGGGACGTCCGGTAAATCTCGGTTGCATGGTTTGGAGTGGACACTTGGTAGTTTTTCTTGTTCGGTGACCATGTTAGAGCGATCTCTGCGTACAGGTTGGCGAAAGGCGTTAATTCCATAGTGGCTTTTTCATAGACGGCGAAGGCTCCATTTTGGCATTTCCGGTTTCTACGGCACAGGTTAAGTAATGTTCGATAATTTATCCTGGTGGTCAATCGTGGATGTCCTAGAGATTCCCGTAGCTTTAATTGACCCACCTTTCGATGACGTCTGAGGATTTGTACAGACCGTAAACTGCGATGTTGCAACGAAATAGTGGACATTGCTTGTTGACACCCCTTCCTGGTGGAGCACAAGCATCGTTTGGTGTGTAGCCAACGGCGTTTGACGGAGTATGGCCTAGAGAGCCTTTATGCCAAATTTGGTTGAAAATTGTACAGCCAACTCTGAAAATTACACATTGTGATGACTTGTTGGACATTCGCTCTAGAGAGGGAAAGGGTCCAATTATCAAAGGTCCTGCCTTTCAAAGCTCTAAACAAAAGGCTAAATTAATTAATGTAAATTCATGCAACTATTTATTGTACATTTGTAGTTTGGAAACATTATACAATCATTATGTTTAGTCTAAAATGATTCATTAGGCGCAAAAAAAAAGGGAAAAAGAATGAAGCTTGATTTTAAAAAAAATATTCCAACTTTATGACCAACAGTGTATTATATTTGGGTATAATGGCTGATAACGAAGATTTATGGTAGGATTGATAATATGAAGGGCATTGATGGGGCTATGACATTGGAAACATCGAATGTCAATAACATTTATCGTATATTGCATAGTTCGTGTTTTGCACAGAGCAAGTGCAATAGGAGGAGTTGTACTTGATGTTAATACTTTGGGGTTAGTATACAATTGCCATTACCAGATAGAAGCTGAATTGTTCACTTTTTTCAAACTGTCGGCGGGCTGCGGACTCGGAAGACCTTTGATTGGGCTTGAAATGTCCATGTAGAGTTCAATAATGCTATTCAACGAGATAGCTTTCAGTCAAAGTCTTTCCCTCATTAAATTAACTCTGCAGTATCTGATGTCAATACGCTATTTGTCATGCATATAGTATATATTGGTGTAACAAAGTAACATATTACACTAATACCTAAGGCTTAAAGGTATCTTTTAGTCTTTATTTCACACATCAAGAAGGTCGTGCTGAAATTACCCCCTCGCCGTACTCAAAAAGTTCCACCTGACCTCTCTCTCTCATGTTCCCGAACCATACATTTGCTAACATTCAAACAAACACACATGACAAAGGGTGGCTACGCCTGCACTACACTGAATCATTTAATAAATACCTCAAAGATGAATTCTATACGTTCATCCATTTTTGAACCCTTGTGTCCTTGGCTTTCGGGCTAAACACTCTATGACATTCACATTGTGCACTTATTTTGGTCGGATGCTTACCGTTCCTATGTGAGATAAGACATTTGCGGTGTGTATTATAGATCCTTACAAATACAGAACGCAATGACAAATTCATAACAGTCATTGCCTTTACACAATTTCTCGAACCCGAGACCTCCTGATTGCTAAACTGGTGTTCCACCGCCTGAGCTTTAGATACCAGGGGCAGATTAGCTGGCCAATATAGGTGAATTGTGCACTTTGTGATAAAAGCGTGAAATTGAGCACACATGAAGATTAAGTGATTCTGAGCAAATTTGAAAAACGTAGCCAACGCGAACCTGACCCCTGTTAGCCATGGGCGCCATTTTTCAAAATGGCTGCCAATGTGTACTTTGGTATGGCTATATCTAAAAAACTGCTTGACCGATTTGCATAAAACTGGGTACCTGCATGCACCTAGTAAAGACAATGATCTGGTGACAATTTGGGGTCATGAGGTCAAAGGTCAAAGGTCAAAGGTCACAAAGCTAATTATATATGCAAAAAGACTAATTTTTGGCATATCTTGAAAACTATTTGACAAATTGAAAGCAAACATAGTACATAGTACATGCCCAGCTAGCAAGCTGACGTCGGGCCGATGTCGGCATCTCCAATATGACGTCGGGCTAATATCGCGCCGATGTTGGAACTGGTAGCAATTTAAGTGGTCAGTAAATGGTTGTAAAATTGATGTCGGGCCAATGTTATTAATTAGACATAAATATGACATCTCAAATATGACGTTGAGCCAATGTTGTACCGATATTGGAACCGATAGCAATTTAAGAGATCGGTCAAAGGTTGTAAAATTGATGTCGGGCCAATTTTATTAATTAAACTCAAATATACCATGTTGGGCCAATGTTGTACCGATGTCGGAAAATCCACTCGAATTCCCTCGCCTTGCCAACTTTTCCTATACTCTGTTTCTGTACAGGTTCACCGGGCGTACAGATGCACCGGGTTACGCGTATATGGGGGAAATGTGTATACAGAGTATAGAACCTAGACTACTCCTGTCCCCGCTGTTAGTGAAAATTCAAACAGATGAATGAACTCACAGGAACGAACATGAGAGGACATTTTTGTAATGAAGGTATATCTTAAATGCAGATTATCACAGTATTGTGTTCAATGTAGCACTATCAACGTTCATGCCCCCCGTTGTTTCAGGTAAACGTTTACCACCCTACACCTTTGGTGTGCCTATACATATGTATGTGTGTTTATTGTTTTAATACAATGGTTTCCTGTTGTTCGTTATCAAGACTCAGGAAATTTGTATCGGTATTATAAGCTTTGTTTGAACGACACAAATTCTTATTCCTCTATGCAGACATTAAATTCGGTAACAATATGTGCCATGTACATTGTCAGATCATCCACCTTCTAAACAAAAGCTATTTTTGCATACATCAGAGCGCTTGACAACAGGTAATGTTTGTCTGACCTTTCATAGAAAACATGTTTGATTAAGCAAAACACGATAGCATGTGTTCTTTCAAACTTAACGAATAACCCCTAATTGTTTGCTACGTGTCGTGTCGGTAGAATGCAAGGTTTTTAGTATGGTTTTCATTACCAGGGTCGGATCCAGGATGGTGCGGGGACGTCATACTTTAATCTTTTACCCTTAACAAAATATCACTTTTTTAATCCAGTCATACAACAAAAGGCTATTCGAGATCCTGCATTTCTTCCAATTCATGTTACATAATTATGATGAAAACAAGACAAATGATTATGAAAAAGAGAAGACGCACAAAATAACTCACAGAAAACAAATGAAATAAAAGAAAGAGAAAAGAAAAAAAACCTAAATAAATCAAAACATGAATAAAAAAGCAAAAATATAAATGAATGTAACGTGTAATTTATATATAATCAAAATATAAATATGAAATTTAAATTTAATTCCCAAAATAAGTTAGACATAAATGGCACACCTAGGAAGATTCGAACCAGTTCCACCAGGTTCATAGGTTTCGGACACAATAATTTGTTTCCGATGACCTAACTAACGAACTTCATATGTTGCGTGGTCTATCTATCTATCGTTCTTTATCTATATACCTTCGAGTCTGAACGGGAAAGGTTAATCAAGAATGCAAATAATGGTGATGAAGAGTTGAATATCATGGTCTAAAGAAAACGCCGACAAATTGTAGGTATAGAGCAGATACAGAACGATAACAACCTCATAACCCATTCAGTGTATGATATGTTAAAAACATTAATGGAAGAATTTAATCTCTACGACATTTGGCGCAACTTTCACCCAAACTTTTAGCAATATACAAGACATAAACAAAAAACCTAAAGTATTATCTAGACTTGATTTTATTCTTGTTTCAGACAATTCTTTTATTTATTGTTTGCAATCCAAAATAATGCCAGGAATTCAGTCTGATCATTCTTTAGTTACCATAAATTTGAAATGTATGTCATTTATTCTTAATTACTTTTAAAACGTTAGGCATCCATTTTTCTTCCATATAAAACAATTATATGATCTTAATTATATGATCAAGCTTAAATCTATGGAAAATACCTTAAATTGCTGGCGCGCAAGAAATGTATCCCTGGCTGGGAAGATCTGTGTCATAAAGACCCTATTGTTGCCATAACTCCTATATATGTTTTGTTTCTGTTTTGTGTATCAAACTACCAAACAAATTCTTTAGACAGTTAACCCTAATAATGCCGGGGGGCCATAATGCCCCCCCCCCCCCCTCCGCGATTTTTGTTATTGCTCCAAAACGCGGTAAGATGACGCGCCGCTGCTTGGTGACCTGCTTGAAAATCGGACCTACCGTTACGAAGTCACGTGATTTGTGTACAAAACAATTATGGAAATAACAGTTTTCGTAAAAGGAGGTATATCATTGGTTATTTGGTCTTGTTTACATTTTATATGTTTGTTTTGGGGTTCAACATAGTTGAATTATAGTTAGAAATAAAATAAACAACAAAAACAATAAAATACATAAGTAAAACAAACATAGAAATACACAAGAAATTATAAAAACAATATAAAACATAAGGAAGAACCTGGCTCTGGCAATTTTTTTTGTCGTATTATTATTCCAAATGCTCTAAACATTATATGTAGCGAAAACCAGAGTTTAATTATGAAGAATATATGATTTATGGGTAAAAATATTAATTTTATGACCTCATTTGCATAAATTACCATAAATATGCAAATTAATGAATTTTTCGAAAAATTAAAATTACCATTGTATTCTATACACTTCACTTATCATGCGTGCAATTTTTCACGGCGATCGGCCGCTCCGCGGCCGAGATCTTAAGGGGGGGGGGGGGGGGGGGGAGGGGCCATAATGCCCCCCCCCCCCCGGCCGTAGGAAGACCTCAAATAGCCCGGCCTTTTTAGGGTTAAAGGGATAGTTGAGTTTTGGTAGAGAGTTTTTTGTGAGATAATGAAAAACTAAGTGTCAAATTTGAAAGAGCATACAATTTTAATGGCAGAAAAAACTTTATTTGATCAAAATCGATTCAGAAGCGGCTGAAATATCCATAAACATAACCATTTGTAATAAATGAGGGGCTCCACAAGTATTCGATAATTTTGAACCGGCCGTTAAAATTTGTTTTGAAATGCTTCCTCTTTTCAAAAATCTAAGCACTATTTCAACAAAACATCACATGCACAATATTTTTATCTTAAATGGTTTAAACAAATTCGTTTTTTGAAAGCGCCCTCTTTCGTTTAAACAGCTCTTTTTAATGATAACAGGCTTTTTACTTAGTCGTTTGTAATTTTGTATTCCTTTTGAGCATGGTGGAGGTATAACTATTAGTTTGTAATGTTATGGTGCAGGTTTTGGTTACTAAAATTAAGTTTGACTAAACTGTACTCTCTCTACCAGAACTCAACTATCCCTTTAAATACACTGCTATTTAAATTCATATGGCTGTATGGAGTGGTGGCAATGATAGGGTCAAAAGACAGCTCATGTGTAATGATTATTCTTTTGGTGGTTTCAAAATGATTGATCCGTACGCATTTTGTATGGCACAAAAAATGTCATGGGTCAAATCGCTTCTTGATGATAATTATGAAAGTTTGTTGAAGTCAATTGAAATATCTATTTTGAATAATTGTAGTGATAAAAGAGATATTTTGTGGAAAACATATGCTCCTGATACCATTTTGAATAAGTTAACTTCAAGTCAATTAGCTGAATCCATTCAAACATGGTATATATCTAGAGAGAGTTTTTCTGAAAACGAGTTCAATATTGCCTTTTTTTCAATTGGTTCTTGTCAGTGTATTTGGTTTAATAGGAACATTCGTTCGAAATCAAAGCAATATTTTCTATACCAGGATTGGATAGATAGAGAACTTGTTTATATTAGTCATTTACTCAATCCTCCCCATCCTGGTAATAAACTATTTGAAGAACTTATTCTTGATTGTGGTATTAGTGCACAGGACAGGAGGAAATACAATGTTTTTGTTTAAACATACCAGAGGATTGGTATGTCACTTCTGACTTAAAGGGACTGTCCCTCTTTTACAAAACGTCTGAACAGTTTCCAGTTGACGGATTGGGATTAATGTAGCACACACAACAAAAATCAGATCGAACAGCCCTGTAATGGATTCTACGGATAAAAACCTCCATCAAACTATATATCGGTCAATAAAAGAGTTTAACTGATTTAGCATAATATTACAACAATATTGTACTTATTCTTATGAAGGTATTGTGAAGCCGACATTTGTAAAGGTATGTCACGGAAAAAATATCAAAAATGAAGAATACCGTATGTAATTACATGTAGTCAGTTTAAGCGAGGTTTGGCTATTTTGTTTAATATTCGGTCATGCTATTATTATATGCGTTCGGGTCACGTAGCTAGCGCGGGTCGCGTAGGGGTCACGCATAACGTTGTGGTACTTCGTGGAATCCGTGTATACGAACTTCCTCACTGGGTGAATACACGTAAATGCATATTAAGTAACCGTTGGTTGTCGTTTTATTAGTTTTAGGTCTATAAATTCACGAAAAAGAGATTTCAAACCCTAATTGTTCAGGCATGCTATTAAATGACATTTTCTTTCATATAAGACAATTAACCTCGCAACTTTTGAAATTTGGCTTGCAAAAACGGGAATGTCCCTTTAACCACAGAATTAAACTTTTGGAAAAAAAAAAAAAAAAAAAAAAAAAGAAAGAAAGAAAGAAAGAAAGATAGAAAGATAGAAAGAAAGAAAGAAAGAAAGAAAGAAAGAAAGAAAGAAAGAAAGAAAGAAAGAAAGAAATAAAGAAGAAAAAAGAAGAAAAAACGGGTTCGGCGGGCCTGTGTAAGCAGTGTTATGCGGAGGAGCTAGTGGAGATAAATTCGGCATAAGGCCTATATGGATGGGTATAGTTTTGAACTGGTTCTCATGAATGTCAGGTCAACACTTTCTTTTATTCTTCAAACTGCTTCGGTGCATTGTTGTCTTAGTGTATGCACCGACAAATGTTTTATTCTTAAACCAAAAATATGTAACAAATGGCAGTTATCGGGTATGAAAATGGTGTCATCACATCGCATAAAAAAGGCTGCGATGTCCGTGCTGTGCCCGTGCGATGGCCTTTGCGGTGCCCGTGCGATGCTCTTTACGATGTGTCTAGGGGGTTACGGCAAGTAAAAAATCGTACGATGCATTTCTTTTTTAACTCCGGGTTATGCTACGGTCACAAATGCTCCGATTTGGGCTACGGCGCCCGTACGATGCCATTTTTAGGTGAAATCTTGCGGGAATCTTGCGGCGCCCGCACGGGTGCCGAGGCTATCGTACGGTCGCCGTTGCATTTTTCTTTGCCGTACGATGTCAAAAATTTGTTTAAGGCTGAGCCATGCTACAGTCACAAATGGTCCGGGAGCCGTACGATTTTTCTCCCTACGGCGGATTTTCTACGATTTTGGGAAATCGTGATATCGTACGATGCCTGTGGTATTTTAGAGTAGCAGTCACATATTTACCGGGGCCCGTACGATGACCTTTGTCTTAAAATAAAAACATAAATCGCACGGCCCCCGTGAACACAAACCAAGTGTACGGGTGCCTTACGGTACTCTTACGGTGACTCCACGGTACCCGAACGATTTGAGTGGCCAAATTTTCTGTCTCAAAATCGTACGACATTCGAAAAAAGGCTGCGATGTCCGTGCTGTGCCCGTGCGATGCCCTTGTGGTGCCCATGCCATGCTCTCTACGCTGTGTCTACGGGCTTACGGCAAGTAAAAAACCGTACGATGCATTTTTTGTTTTAACTCCGCGTTAAACAAATTTTTGACATCGTACGGCGAGGGAAAATGCAACGGCGACCGTACGATAGCCAAGGCACCCGTGCGGGTGCCGCAAGATTCCCGCAAGATTTCACCTAAAAGTGGCATCGTACGGGCGCCGTAGCCCAAATCGGACCATTTGTGACTGTAGCATAAAACAAAAATTCCATCGTACGATTTTTTACTTGCCGTAAGCCCGTAGACACATTGTAGAGAGCATCGCATGGGCACGGTAAGGGCATCGCCCGGGCACAGCACGGACATCGCAGCCTTTTTTTCTAATATCGTACGATTTTGAGACTGAATATTTGGCAACTCAAATCGTACGGTTACCGTGGAGTTACCATAAGAGCACCGTAGGCACCCGTACGGGCACTACATTTGTGTTTACGGGAGCCGTGCGATTTATGTTTTATTTTAAGACATAGGTCATCGTACGGGCCCTGGAGAATATGTAACTGCTACTCTAAAATACCAAAGACATCGTACGATATCGTACGAAAATCCGCCGTAGGGAGAAAAATCGTACGGCGCCCGGATCATTTGTGACCTAGGCATTAAACAAATTTTTGACATCGTACGGCGAGGAAAAATGCAACGGCGACCGTATGATAGCCACGGCACCCGAGCGGGCGCCGCAAGATTCCTGCAAGACTTCACCTAACAGTGGCATCGTACGGGCGCCGTATAGTATATCCCCTAATGTAGTATAAATAAATGTTGTGAAATTTTTTGCTATAATCTTGGAAACAGTTTTTTATTTGGGGTAAATACATTACTGATGAGAAAAAGTGATGTTTCCATTTTTTATTTTTGGTCCCAGGGTGCATTTTGGCGATTTTAAAGATAATTAGCTAGTTTGCATATTTGTGAAATAAGGTCAGGGGTCATTTTCTATCTAGGAATAGTACAATATTGATAAAAACTAGTATTCTAGGGTATTTTGGGGCGAGGATTCCATTTCCGGTGCTCGTTTGTAAGTGCTGTATGGGAAACACTCTGAAATCCAAGATGGCTGCCCCTTATTTGCATATTTATGAATATTATTGATTTTCATTGGCTACAGCCCCTAATAAGCAATAATTCCGGATTATAATTTGTCAGTTATGTTCTAAGTATGTATTTAAGATATCAAAGATGAGTTGCCATCGTGGCAACCTCTAGCAATGCATATTATTTGC
Organism: Echinarachnius parma; assembly: GCA_037951105.1. Taxonomy (NCBI): domain Eukaryota; kingdom Metazoa; phylum Echinodermata; class Echinoidea; order Clypeasteroida; family Echinarachniidae; genus Echinarachnius; species Echinarachnius parma. The sequence goes on along the minus strand of JBAMJV010006758.1, from coordinate 19,553 downwards.
ATAATTATGTATTTTACCTAATTTGCATATTCCCCCAAATCGAGTATATTGGGAACCCGGCAAGTAAAAAAGACAAGTAATACCACTTTTCCAAGGTTTTGGGGGGCAGCAGATCCATTGTTGCTACTTATTTACCTGTATCACAATGGCATCCATCTCAAATCCAAGATGACTGCTCCCTAAATTACACATGTTATGATACACGACTATATTATTTCGGTTATATTAGATTGGTATTATAATGTTTTGACATTTAATTATTGGAATGAGCAACTAGAATACTTGAATGACAATGTAGTTGTTTGCTGACAGTAAGCAAATCATACTTTTATAAATTAAATGCCATTAAAGTAGCAAATAGCATTATTTACTTTAAATTGACAAAGGCGGCCATCTTGGATTTATGTGGGTTGCCGAGGTGATACAGGCAAATAAGTATCATGAATGGATTCGTTCCCCCCTAAATACATAATTATGCAAATAATATGCATTGCTAGAGGTTGCCACGATGGCAACTCATCTTTGATATCTTAAATACATACTTAGAACATAACTGACAAATAATAATCCGGAATTATTGCTTATTAGGGGCTGTAGCCAATGAAAATCAATGATATTCATACATATGCAAATTAGGGGAAGCCATCTTGGATTTCAGGGTGTTTCCCATACAGCACTTACAAACGAGCACCGGAAATGGAATCCTTGCCTCAAAATACCCTAGAATACTAGTTTTCATCAATATTTTACTATTCCTAGATAGAAAATGACCCCTGACCTTATTTCACAAATATGCAAATTAGCTAATTATCTTTAAAATCGCCAAAATGCACCCTGGGACCAAAAATAAAAAATGGAAACATCACTTTTTCTCATCAGTAATGTATTTAGACCAAATTAAAAACTGTTTCCAAGATTATAGCAAAACAAAATTGCTGCTTTACATAACCTGATAGACTATAGTACCCCAAATCGGAGCATTTGTGACCGTAGCATTAGCTGCAGCAGGTGGCCAAGTGGGTTAGGATAAGTGGGGTTTGTCTAGCGGGCAAGAGCGGACAGGGATACAAAATTAATTCCCCACAGTCCAAACTGGACTTACACTACCCTGGATCGTATTTATTTTTACCCCAAATATCATCCGATCAATGAACCCTTATTGTCCATGGCTTGTGCCTAGATCTATACATTCCACTTATTTTTGTCGGATTCAAAAAGTGCCAATTTGAGACGATGACAGTGTGTGTTAGACTTCTCGGGACGAAATTGAAGATAGCATTGTTTGAATTTGATTGACGATAGTGTGAAAATGGATGGGAAAACCTATATTAATTTTATACACCAAAGATCATCCAGGTATTGAACCCTTATTGTCCATGGCTTTTGCCTATATTCCACTTAATTTTGTCGGATTCAAACCGTGCCAATTTTAGATGAGGTGTGCGTTAATATTCAATATTTCATAAACCTGCAGAAAAAACATGGCGTATATCATGAGCATGATGAGATACATATTATATAACCTATAGATATAGCCTGTTGTGTACATGCATGCTGCCATTATGTAGATTTCTTATTTAAAGCTATACGTGTGTCTAATAATCGGTGGTGTAGTGTGGATATTGAATAATTTTGGGAGGGCATGAACACATATGTTTATCTTTGGTTGGTGTTTCCCTTTATAGCCTGTATTTGTATTGTTTTATTCGAATGATTGGGGTGTGTACGTATGTGTGGGACGGGGGGGGGGGGGGGGGGGGGCACTCATGTATAATGTAAGACGGGTATGTGCCGCTTACAAGACCCCCGTTTTCGCACCCGATTGCCGCTCTCAAGATACCCGATTTTTAGAAATTGCTGCTCCATAGACCCCCGGAATGACTTGGCTAGGTAGTTGAGTAGCGCCGAGTCCATTATTTTTCTTCTAGTCAGCTCCTTGGACCACCATTTGAGGGTGTCCGTAGGTCTTTGGTAGCTCCAAGTCCATGTATTTTGTAGTTTTAGTCTGCTCCTTAGACCCCTTAACTCCAGTTTCAAGGTTTTTGTAGCTCCAAAGACCCTATAGTTTGTGCTTGTAGTCAGCTCTTAAGACCCCCATTTCAGAGTTCCGTGAGGCACACCCCCGTCAACAAATAATTCGAGTGCCCCCCCCCCCCCCCCCCCCCCTGAAGCTACATTACTGTTATGATTGCTATAATTAAACTTGCTACACACTTGCTAATCTTGGAGTCAGTTAAGTAATTGTAAGAATGTTACCAATTGCGGGCCACGTGTGCATGCGCAAAAAACAATAAGCATACTTATATTGACTGTGGACTCAAATTAAATGAATAATATCTTTGCATACGATTATATCACTTTATTTTCACAGCAAACATTTGGCAAATTAAATGGCTCTTACGGCAAGTCTTTACTGAAATATGACTGGGATACAAACTTTTTTCTAACTCCCCCTCATCATGCTCATATTCCTAAACATTCACACAAACTTCACACATGCAAATGGGTGACAAGTCCACACTACCCTGGATCGTATTATTTATACACCAAAGATCATCCAGGTATTGAACCCTTATTGTCCATGGCTTTTGCCTATATTCCACTTATTTTTTTTTGGTGGATTCAAATGAGTGTGTCTAACAATCGGTGGTGTAGTGTTATTGAATAATTTTGGGAGGGCATGAACACCTATGTTTATGTTTATTTTGTGTTTCCCTTTATAGCCTGTGCCCCTGTGTTTGTTATTGTAGTGTTGTATTCGAATTATTGGGGTGTGTATGTGTGTGGGCCGGGGGGGGGGGGAGGGGGCAGCCCCCCCCCCCCCCCCCCCCATATGTAGCTACAACACTGTAATGCTTGCTACAAACTTGCTACACACTTGCTAATCTTACCAGAGTCAGTTAAGTAAATTGTAAGAATGTGACCAATCTCCCAGGCCGCAATAGTAAAATATGCAATATAAATGCATGACATTTACAGTGCGCTGTTCCTTATACATGTAGCTGCATGTTTTAATTTATATGGTTACTAACGTACCATAGCGATTGCTGTTGAAAGTGATGATTAATAATACTGCTGATAAAGACTGCATTAATACTTGACATTTATATTTTAAAAAAGCCGGCAATGGTTCGAACAATGTGTGAATTATTGTTCTAAAAAAACATAACATACCTGTTGACAGTATTCCGCATACAATGCCAATGTCTCTACAGGAAATATATCATCCAATATGCCGAGTACTTCTCAGTCATGTCAGTTGTAGATAGTTCATCTAAATTCCAAATTATTACACTCGAATACAACTTATATGAAGAAATTACGTCGACTATTCCAATTGAACGAACACATATGGCAAGTCTATTCAAACCTTTAGACAATTGTGTTTATTCCCCGTCTATATATTCCGTATTTACTAATCACGAGACAAGACCTTTCTAGTCGTCCTTACTACCAAATAATTTCGGGGCCTCCCAACAGTCACGCGCGGGGTCTGGATTATCATAGCCATAATATTTATTGTGGGGATATCCAACACCAATAGAAACGGCTCATGAATGGAAAGATAGCGCAATACGCGCTCTGCGCTAGGACTATTGCACAAAGGGGGTCAGTGTCACAAACAGAACATAGTCAGTGCAGTGATGGTTCCATGATCAATGTTTAGTTTTTCTTTATATTTTTCTTTAATTGAATTGAAATCATTTGTTTTTGCGATGATTATGATTATGCGAAGGATATAAAACAAATATATCATGCACTATTTCGAGCCACTAGTGAAATTATGGATTCCTCGGTGACAGAAAAAGCACTATGTTCTTCGGGTCTACGACCCTCAGAACATAGTGCTTTTCCTGTCACCTCGGAATCCATAATTTCAACTAGAGGCTCTCAGTGCATGGTATATTTGTTTAATATTTCAGCCGTTTCTGAACCGCTTTTGATCAAATAAAGTTTATTCTGCCATTGAAATTGCATGCTCTTTCAAATTTTACACTCAGTTTTTCATGACCTCACAAACAAATTATTTCGTGCAGCGCCCTCTTTACCAAAACTGAACTACCCCTTTAAGCAAAACAAAAATCACCACGCTAAAATAAAGATTCATAACATGAAGGGAATTGTATTTTGAATCACACACGTCTATAAGATATCTTTATTCACCTGATAATTATATGTACAAGCTATTACAAAGAATACAAGCAAAACAAATATCTTCTGTGTATTTATGGCAAAAAACCCTCAAGCTCATTAAACTAAGCATATTGAACAAAGAACAAGACTAATTTAGAAATGAATCATTTGTTTAAACTATACATGTACAATCATTTCTTATGTCCGGCTCCCCCCCCCCCCCCCCCCCCCGGAACCAAAAACAATATATAATATATGTACTATCTCTGTATAAACTGTGTTCATAAAAGCTCTTAAACCACAACAGCAATTACAATAGTTGCATTTAATTCGAATATTAAACATTCCCTTTTCAAAATGAAATACGATAAGTAGTTAAGTATTCAACTGTAAACAAAACAATCAAAGAGCATAGACTAATATAAAGTACAACATAATCTTTCACATAATTGCAAGGGTAACCATCTATAAGCAAAAGGTGACTAGTTTTAAAAAAAAGAATAATAATAGAATCATGCAGTGAACCAGAGCCATGGACAAACTTTAAAGGATTCTAGTAACTTATTCTGAATCGACTAATTTCAATTGCATCTCTAGTGGTTCTGTATGCCTGCCTCGTACTTATATGGATGTATGAAACCAACTTCCTATCATTCCAAATGTCTCTTTGTTTTTGAGATATTAATGATTTTATTGGAAACTAGATGGATCTTCGACTGCGCGCAGTCGAAAATGATGCCTCCGCCATTACGCGATTTATTTATATAAAGCCCAAATCAACATGTACACTGAATTAATTACGTCAACTCAATTTTGATGGTACTCTTAGATCTTGACGGTATCACAATTATGAGCTATAAGTGACCTTGACCTTTGACCTCATGACCCCAAAATCTAATCAGATCATTGGCCACCTAAGTTACATACTTGTACCAAGTTTGGTCAGAATCCGTCAATCCGTTCTTTAGATAACACGATCACAAGCTATGTTTGCATATATATTGAGCTCTGTGACCTTTGACCTTTGACCTCATGACCCCAAAATCTAATCAGATCATTGGCCTCCTAAGTTACATACTTGTACCAAGTTTGGTCAGAATCCGTCAATCCATTCTTTAGATAACGTGATCACGAGCTATTTTTGCATATATAATGAGCTCTGTGACCTTTGACCTTTGACCTCATGACCCCAAAATCGAATCAGATCATCGTCCCTCCAAGATACATACATGTACCAAGTTTGGTCAGAATCCGTCAATCCGTTTTTGAGATAACGCGATCACGAGCTATTTTTGCATATATAATGAGCTCTGTGACCTTTGATCTTTGACCTCATGACCCCAAAATCTAATCAGATCATCGTCCTCCCAAGATACATACATGTACCAAGTTTAGTCAGAATCCGTCAATCCGTTCTTGAGATAACGCGATCACGAGAACGGGACGTACGGACGGACGTACGGACGGACGGACAACCCGAAAACATAATGCCTCCAGCAACTTCGTTACGGAGGCATAACAATTATGGGGATAATTTCATCTGTGTACAAACCTACGCCAATGAGTCCTTAGCAATTTCGTGCATTACTCGGTCTTATGACATTTTACATGGAATGTTGATACACCACTTAGTGGACATATCAGATCACAGAACATTTGATCAACCCTCTAGTCAGATTTTGCATGAGAAAAATAGTTACTAGATCCCTTTAGGATATCTAGTGTATCTTGTTCTCCTGAAGGTTCAAAGTTTTACTGCCTATGCCAATGTTTCCTATTCCAAATGTTAGTAAATGCAAGATGAGTTATTCTGAATATATAAATAAAACGCCTTTTGAATATTGCATAGAACATTCAAATATCATTTTCAAAATATGTACGTGCAACATTTGCGTGTTGTTAAAAAAAAGAAGAAAGATGTGTGTACAGTGGGGTGCACTACATACTATGTCACAGACACATTCATCATGCTAATCATGTTATAACTTGCATTTATAATGCGCTTAATACAGGGTTTCTAAGCGCCAGTATTATGTAACACTAACAATTTTTGTTTTCTAAGAAGTACAATAAAAAGTCATTCTCCAAATTCATGCTTTAAAATAAAAAAATCTGTACGTCACAACAATATGAAATGCGAACATCTAATTTACCATCTGCTACCCATATGAATACTCATACACTATTTATTTATTTATTTATTTGTTTTATTTATTTTATACTGCAGGGTAGGCCTGTTCAGTTATGCAAAACTGCTTTACAAAGGCGCCCTGCAGCTTAACTTGCATGTTGGCAAACAACAAAATATGAACATATATACATTACATTATAACAATTCAAAACGAACATAAATGATGGGGAGAGTGAATATAATTATACAAGGCATCATTAAATATATACACGCATAATAATATAGCATGTTAAGTATCATCTATTATAAAATACAATTCAAATCAATATAAAGCTTTGTATTGTTTTTTAAACGTATAGAGGGATGTGCACGACTGCACTGTTATAGGGAGTTTATTAAATAGACTAGCTCCAGCATATGTAAAAGATTTTTTTTTATATTCAGTCTTTGGGCGTGGTAAGTAGAGGGGACATTTTACAGAGTAACGAGTTTTATAATTTACATTTCGCTTGCATATCAAAGGTTCTAAATAAGTTGGTACTAAATTATGCTGTATTTTATAAACTAATACACAATATTGATATTTTATACGCTCTTCTACAGATTGCCAACCAAGAGTAAGTAACATGGAACGCTGAGGTGTATAATAATCAGCGTTTAAAATTACGCGCGCATACTTATTCTGTAGTTTTTGTATCTTATCTTTATGAATTTTAGCAGAGCTTCCCCAAGATGTGCAACAATAATCAACATGTGGTAGAATCAAAGCAAAATACAAATTCATTGATATTTCAGGTGAAAGAAATTGTTTGATTCTCCTAATACAACCTATTGCCCTAGAAATTTTGCCCACAATATTACAAACATGTTCTTTCCAAGTCATGCCAGAATCAAAAATAACACCCAAGTATTTAATTTTATGCACATTTTCTATAGGCAGACTTTTATACTTCAATAATAAAATATCGTTTACCCATTTTTTTCTAAGACCGAAAGCCATGACTTTAGTCTTTTGTGGGTGCAAATGCATATTATTGAGGTCTAGCCACTTGCATATTAAATCCAAATCCTCTTGTAAAACCAACTGTACATCATTCATCATTTTACCATAATTAAACATAGCTGTATCGTCAGCATAAAGAGACATTTTAGAATGAGCATGAAGTTTCAAATAGCAAATGTCATTCATAAAAATACAAAATATCAACGGTCCTAGAATAGATCCCTGTGGGACTCCAGATCTAGTATTCACACATTCACTAATACAATTATTTACTGTTACAAACTGTCTCCTTTCCGTCAAATATGATTCAATCCAATTATACTCGTTTCCTTTAATTCCAAAATACATAAGTTTTCTAAGAACGAAATTGTGTGGAATAACATCGAAAGCTTTGCGTAAGTCAAGAAAAATGCCTCCAATCACATCTCCCTGATCCATTTTATCAAGCAAATAATCTGTAATTTCTGTTAAACAAGTAGCAGTAGAGTATAATGGCCTAAAACCTGACTGACAATTTGCAAGGAGCTTATTTTCATTTAAGTACATATAAAGTTGATTATGGATTGCTCTTTCTAATATTTTAGACAAAGATGGTAATATAGAAATGGGCCTAAAGTTATCAATATCGTGTGATCCTCCTTTGTGTATCGGAGAAATTCGTGCAGTCTTAAAGGTATGGTGTCAAGAAAATCAGCTGAAAATGGCATTTTAGCCCTTCAGAAAGCCACTTACATGTAGATTTCGAATAAAACAACTGTTTTGCACTTGGAAAATTATTTATAAATGATATGAGGACCTGAAAATTTACTTTGAAAGTGCCCCCCCAAAAAAATTGAGTTTGGGCGAAGAAAAATGACGTCATAGTTGTGACGTCATCTGCAGGCAATCACAGGATCCCCGATACTCTAATTGTCATAGACGTACACGCTGAGCGCATCTAATCACATTGACAGAGAGATATTATTTCGATTTTTTTTCAATATCTACATACATTTGTTTCAGTTTATAATTATGGAGGATCCACACCCAGATTCATCTGATTCTAACAGTGAGCGTGAATTAGACGAAATATCTGGATCAGAGTCAGAATCGAGTTTTGAATTGACAGTTCCTGAAGATAAAATTCCAAATTGTGCGTCGGCAGCCAAAATGGAATGGAAGTGATAGAGGTGCAACCGAACAGATTTGTTGAGCGTGGCTGAGCAAATTCATGACAATTTCCCCATAATTGCAGACACCATTATTATAATTCTTATTTCATTATTTGTCTCCACAAATACAACAAATATAATTGCCAAATAAAGGCGCATACTCACTCTAAAAATCGCTTCGAGGAAGTCTCCGATATGATTATATTTATAGCAATCGTATACCCAGCCCCCTCGCAGACAGGTCTTCCGGCCATCAGCACGCACGAGCGCTGCGGCTAGCCCAGGCCTAGCCTAACCATAATAAGTGGCGGCTTCATCCGATCACGTCTCAAAACATGGTGTACAAAAATGCGGTGTTTCGCACTCAAATTCATCTTTTTATGCGGCAATAAAATGACAAGCATCATTGCTTTGATGGATCTATTTAACAATATTTACGGAAATATATTTACAGAACATTCAGTCTACCTCAGTTTTGAGCAACATATTACTTTTCCCCGAAGTAAACAAATCCAAAACTCAAGTCGTTGGCGAGCGTGCGGGAGGTTGAACATAGTCAATCAATTTCTGGGCATCGATATCATACACGTAGTCTACGCCGTTTGCAAATTAACAACAAAATTACAAAAGAGCGCTAAGTTCAGTTCATTTATTGTTTTTTTCTCTGTCGGCATTAGAATGCCGACATCTAATGGTAATGCTGACAGAGAAAAAAAACAATAAACATTGTCAAAGAGGCCACGAAAGTGATAGATTTGTCCATCTAAGCTAATCGTTCTTGTATTTGTTTGAAAAGCCATGCAAACATGTAAGTAAATTAAGAAATGGTCTAGAATAGGTGCGATCGTAATAATCTTGCATTTTCGTTACTTTTCAGAACTTGTAATACATAGGTAGTTGGCGCGGCAGCTAGCACGCGAGAGCATAACCTGTCTTGCCGCGCGGCCCCCCGAAACTCTGGCAGACCTGCACACACTCGCTAGGTCCTTCCCAGTCGGCCCTCGTTAATTTAAAGGGATAGTTGAGTTCTGGTAAGGAGAGTACAGTTTTAGTGAAACTGAATTTTAGTAACCAAAACCTGCATCATTACATTACAAAATAATAGTTATAACTAGAAATGAACACAAAATTACAAATGACGTAGTAAAGATCATGTTATCATTCAAAAAGAGCCGTTAAAACGTAAGAGGGCGCTCTCTAAACACTCATCGGTTTCAACTATTTTGAATAAAATATTGTGCATGTGATGCTTTGTTGAAATAGTGATTAGATAGAGAAATAACCAACAACTATTTAAATACCTATTTGTAACTTTTTGAAAAGAGGAAGCATTTTTTTAAATTTTTAACGGCTGGTTCAAAATTCTCTATACCCGGGGCCCCGGGTTTATTACAAATTGTTATATTCATGGATATTTCAGCCGTTTCTGAACCGATTTTGATCAAACAAAGATGATTTTATTGTTTAAATATTATGCTCTTTCAAATTTTACACTCAGTTTTTCATTACCTCACAAACCAATTAGGTAGTCTAGCGCCCTCTCTACCAAAACTCAACTTTCCCTTTAACCTTTGAGTTCTAAATCCGCCTCATACGTGGATCCTTATGGAAAACGGTGCAGGCTTATACTTTCCTTAGATGTGTTGCTGCATCTTGCTAAAATTCATTCCTGAGGCAATTTCAGTTAATCCTCAATTTTCAAGCAAATACGAGTTTGTATTACTAGCAAGTCAAAGTGTTTGCATTGAACCACGTTGTAAACAATTCTCACTCTTCCGTGTTATTGCCTGCAGGTGACGTCATGACTCATGAGCTCATCGCTCCGCTAAAATTACTTTTTTAGGAGTATGGAACGCCGACGCGAAAAAGAGCCCAAAATGTGCATGAAATTTTCCTTTTTTGCCCAACTTAAGGATTAAAAAAAAAAAAAGAATGTGGTATATCAATAAAGGCACATATTCAAAGCTATAAAGCTGAATCAAAGCCGGGATTGCGCCCCTCCTTTAAAGTCTTTTGGAATTATACATGTTTTTATGGACATATTAAATAAATATGTAATTGGATCAACAATATAAACTGCGGCTAACTTTAAAAACCTTGGATGTATACCATCTACTCCCACTGCTTTTTTACAATCAATATTCAGCAGTTGCTGAAGAACATAAGCCTTCTTTACTTCACTAAATTTGAATTCACATTCACATACAGACAAAGTTTGCAAACTATTTAACGCATCTTGTGAGGTATTACCCGAAGGAGTTTGCAGACGTAAGCCAACCTCATTAAAAGCTTTGTTCAAAACATCAGCTATTTGTTTGTTAGGGACCTGTTCATTACCCATATTGAGTTTTACATCTGAATCGTTTATTTTCTGTTTCTTCGGAAGTTTCGACAACATTTTCCAATTTTTACCAATATCATTACCACAACTCTGAAATTTGTCCCTATGATACTTCTTTTTTAACATTTTATTCAAATTATTTGCCCTATTACGAAAATATTGAAATTTTCCCCAATGTAAAGTAAGTTTAGTCCTTCTAAATTGCTTTCGAAAATAATCCCGTTCACGTGCCAGTTTCAAATAATCATCACTTATCCATGGTACACCTCTCTGTTTCTGACGTACTGAAATCAAAGGGGCATGTTTATCGCAAATTTTCATAAATGTAACTTTAAAACAACCCCACATTTTTTCAACATCTAAATCATGAGAATAAAATTCTCGCCAATCAATATTACTTATATCATCTATAAATTTATCACAATCAAAATTTGTAAACGATCGAAATTTACTTATTTTAGGAGAGAGAGGCTGATATTTACCTTTAATCACAGAAAATATCACTGAGTGATCACTTAAACCTGCTGTTTGTAATCCAGCTTTAATAACATAATCACTAAGTGAGTTAGAAATACATATTAAATCAATTAAAGTTTGACTGTTTGGCGTTACTCTAGTGGGCTCAGATATAACCTGTCTCATTTGCATTGATATACATAAATCTGTGACTTTCTTTGAAAGATTATTATCAGTTAGCATATTGCAATTAAAATCACCAAGCAAAATAATATTGTTTGCTTGTTTGGATGCAGTCTATCCAAATTTCTTTCTAAATCCTCAAAAAAATCAGACGGATAGTCTGGTTTCCTATAGAGTACGCCAATAAACAAAGAGCTACTGTTAGTGCGTTGAAATTCAAGCCACATAACTTCTAATTGTTCAGATTCAAGATCAAATCTTCTCACATAACAAGATTTTTCTGATATATAACACCCCACTCCTCCTCCGTGAGAACCCCTATCTCTCCTCTCTAGTTTATATCCTTTAACAAGAAACATTGTGTCAGAATGTTCTTCTGTCAACGACGATTGAATAATGAGTAATACACATACAATACCATGACGTGTCAAAATCCACATCAATTACTACCAAAACCCACACAAAATACATCATAGAAATGCAGAAATATGGTGCGAAATTACAATAGGTATTCGTTACACTCTGTTGAATACAACAATGAGGAATGCATTTCATTGAAAGACATACAGTATAAGTGTATAAAATGAGCTTCATTTCAATATCTACAGTCTTGTAGGCCCATATCAAATATAAATATTTTCCAAAATTTTAGGCATGAAAAATGTGGCTAATTTGTATCCATGAAAAAGATGTGGTATACAATCATGTACATTCTACACCATAGATTGTGTTTCTTTTTCACAGCATAACAGACATACTTATGGAATTGTAATGCATTATAAACTGTCTGCCGTGGTCCAAAGTCCAAAGTATATCATTACTACATGTACCATTACTGGTAATATACTAAACAAGGAGTGACACCTGTAAACATAATTACAATGCTCACTATTAACCTGTTAGATTCCTGCCCAAGTATTTTTTGGACCAGTTCGATCTGAACGGGTTATATCCATAATGTTGATTAAATTAAACTTCTAATCTGGAATCTGCTGAGCATCTATAGTTGCATATACACAGGAAACCATCCCAGACCTTTATTTGACAGAATTATGTTTGTAATAATGTAAAGCGCTTAGAGATGATTATCAATCATATTAGGCACTTTTTAAATCGCAAACATTATTATTATTATTATTAATCAAGTATGCTGTTAAATAGTTCAATGCATTGAAATGTGCATGTACATACAGGTTTATGCATGAACAATCTCTGCCATAAATACAGAGCGATTGCCATATATCTGTGTAGCAAAATACACATTCTTGTGAGTTTTTCTTTAAACAAACAAACTATGATCGTGGACTCAACATTCAATGTATCATGACAAAACTCAAATCCATTTCAAACCATTTTAGTTGCTATTCCCTTTTCCTGGTCCTTATAATCTAATAACAATTTCTGTATTTTATCAATATTTGGTAGAACACCCTCTTTTCTAAATACAAATAAAGTATATTTTACCATAAAAATAATGGTATTACAACATTTTATTCTATTTGAATTACCTGACAATCCAACAAATATATCCCTCCAATTTAAGTCCTTTATTTCATCTAACTAAAAACGTTGTATCAAAGCTTGCCATATCAATTTTACATTTAAACAAAATAAAAATATATGCGAATATGTTTCCCTTTCCCGTTTACAGTACGAACACAAGTTATCTTCAACAAATCCAAATCTAAATACATGTTCTTTAGTGTAAATCGCCCCATGCATTAACTTAAATTGAAACTCTCTCTGATTCCCAATCATTAATGTTATTCTTGGTCTAAATAAACATTCATACATTTCTTTTTCTATAAAATTAAAATCGTTTTGTCCATCTCTTATCTGTAAATCATATGACTTTTGCAATTCTCTAATAAAATAATCATATATTTTTCTTGATGGTACATCTTTAAAACTTAATTTTTTATCCAAAAGATATAAATTAATATTATAATTTATTAAGTCTACCTCACAAAATTGTATCAAACCTGAATCATTTTTCCAATCCCTCGGAATCGCATGATATATATCAATTATTGTAAGCAAATTCTCACCTGTCATACCATGGTTCAAAAAGTACGCAACGGGTTTAACATGTCCATTATCCATAATATGGTTCAACATAACAATCCCTCGTTCTAATAATTCTTTATCAAATACCATCTTATTTTTTTAATACATATGTTCCTATTATTAAAAATAATTGGATTCATACAACCATTAACATGCCTTAAATTATCAATCTCTTTCCAAGCTTTCAACATTTCCAAATAATAAGGTGGAATCTGCAACATAAACTTCATCTTTTTCATTTTATAATCACATAAGAAAATTAGCCTTCCTCCCACTGAACTTAAGCAATAATCAAAAAATAACTTCCATCCCAAATTTCTTTCTCCATATAATAATCGTTTCACCCACATTATCCGCTGCGTTCTAACAAATATTTCAAAATTAATCATTTTTACTCCACCATAATTATAATTTTGATACATAATTTTTCTTTTTATACGATCTTTCCCTCCCCATATAAAATCAAACGATATTTTCTCCACTTCTATATAAACCCATAAGGGAACAACAAGGAGAGATGAAACATAATTCAACTTTGTTAATGCATACGTTTTCAATAAATGAATTTTACCCATGATAGTCAAATCCCGTTGTTTCCACCAACCTAGAAGCTTTTTAATTTTACTTAATATTTCTTTATAGTTTAGATCATCTTTTAATCTAAAATCGACCGAAAAATGAACACCTAACAATTTTACTTCCTTAACAAATTTTTCCAAATAAAGGCCCATCTGGTTTCCCAGTTTCCTCACCCATATACATAAAATGTGTCTTTTCCTTATTAACTTTCAAGCCACTTACTTTTTCAAATTCTTCAAATATATATTGCACCCTTCTTATGGAATCTATATCTTTCAAAAAAAATGTCATATCATCTGCATACAATACTTGTCTTATTTCGTGCTCCCCAAAATGTATCCCTTTATTTATTTTGTCCCTCCTTACTTCATGTGCCAATAATTCTATTGCAACCAAAAACAAATAGGGCGACAATGGATCACCTTGTCTGACCCCCCTTTCTATATTAAAATAACCAGTAGAATACCCCCCCCCCCCCCCCATTCATAATACAACTACTTATACCATTATACAATATTCTTACCCAAGAACAAAACGAATCACCAAAACCAAACAATTTTAACACTTTCAATAAATATTGATGGGATACCGAATCAAAAGCTTTTTCAAAATCTACCGCAGCCAGAAACCCTTGTCCATGCTCTAATGAATGTTTAGAATAAAATAATTTATCCTCTATTAATCGAACCGCTTCCCCAATATTCCTATCTTTTATATATCCCACCTGATCATAATGAATTATTTCAATTAAAACCTTTTTTAATCCTAGTTGCTAAAACCTTCGATAATATTTTATAATCTACATTTAACAGCGTAATGGGTCTATAATTTGTAATATGCGTCGCATCTTTTCCCTCTTTCTCTATCAGTGTTATAGTCCCTTGTTTTTGAGATACCGTCAATTCTCCCCTTGCAAATGTTTCATTCAATACTACTACCAACAAATCCCCTAATATGGGCCAAAATATTTCATAAAATTCCACCGTAAAACCATCATTTCCAGGGGATTTATTCCATTTCATTTCTTTCAAAACCTTAAAACACTCATCTTTCGTCATTTTACCTTCACATAATTCAAAATAAACCATTATTTTGACCACTATTATTCCTCAAAGAATATAATTTTTCAGAAAATTTCTTTATCTCTTTTAAAATGTCATTTGTATCCCTAGTAATTTCTCCATTTTCTTTATATACTTCTCTAATGACACTTTTCCTCTTATTTACTTTTAACAATTGTTCAAAATACTGAGTTTTATTCTCCCCTTCTTCAAACCAAGCTGCTCTAGAACGAACTTTAATGCCCTGTCGAGAAAAATCATACAATTTATTCAACTTATCTTTTTTCAATTTAATACTATCAATAACAAACCTAGATGCCCCTTCGACTTACTGATTTTCTAAATCCTTAATTTCAGTCTCCAACGTCTCTATTTCAAGTTTCCTTAATTTCGCCTTTTCACGTGAATATTTCATGGCGTATTCCCTCATTTTCATTTGCAAAAAATTCCAAAATACCAATTCATTCAAAATCCTAGGTCCCCATTCATTTTTCAATTAAATTATTATATCATGCATCCCCTCAACAAAATGTTTATCCATACATAAACTATTATTACATTTCCAATACGATTTTCCAAAAACAAACTTATCCACTAAATGCTGAAATTGCAATTTAATACCCGAATGATCCGGTGTTATCGATACCAAAATGTCACACTTATTTACTAATTTTTCTAAACTACATGATATAAACCAATAATCTAAACGACTTTGGACTAAGGGCGACCTTCGTCTAAAAGTAAACTCTCTAGCATTAGGATTCCTTTTCCTCCATATATATCTTCTAAATCATATTTATTCAAACATCTTTTTAATACCTCAATAAACCTAGATTCTAATACTATGTTTGGCCCTTCATAATCCATGCCCCCTTCCATTACAGTGTTAAAATCTCCCCCTAATATTACTGAATAATCCTTATCAAAAACTTCACAAATACTTTTATCTAGCTTATTAAAAAAATCAACCTGTAATTGTACTTTGTCTCTTGTAGGGAAATACACATTTCCCAACAAAAATGTAACTCCTTGTATTTCCCATTTAAATAAAATGTACCTCCCTTCTTCATCTATTACAACTGCATCCCGTTTAAAATCTATAAGAGGAGAAAATAAAATAAGAACACCTCTACACACACACACACACACACACACGCACACACACACCTTTTTTTAAAGTGATTTTTATTCCTCCAAATTATAAGCATATAACATTTACAATTAAATAAAACATGTCCTATTTTAAGGAATACAACAATGATTCTTTTACATTGAGAACAAAAAATATAAATACAAATACAAATCAAGTGATATTAAATTCACATAACCATGAAATAAACATAATGGAGGTTATAACAAAAGATAAAAAGAACTAAGACATGCTACTTCCTCACGTCTCGTTTACCCCTCCCCCCCCCCCCCCCCCCATCCCACCTCCTTAAACCTAAGAGAGACCCCATCCCCGCCCAAGCACGAATTTTTTGTTTTCCTTTTTCCTCTTCCTCTTGTTATAATGCAAATTAACAAGACTTCTACACTGATAAGAATATTACATAGTATCACATAGTAGGCATATCAATGCACAAAAAAGGTGAGTAATTAAATTTCATATATAAATATCATAAAATGTCAAAAATCTTAAACAAACACAATAAATAGTGCATTCTTTAATAGTATTGGGGGTAATCTTCCGAGGGGTCATTGTTTTGGGGGTAATTATCTCCTAAGGGAATGGTTGTCCAGGGGTTTATATCCTCTGTGGGTAATTGTCCGGTGGGATGTAGTCTTTGAGCCGTATTTGTATAGTATAATGTTTCACATTCACATTTCACGGGTAAAACCGTGCCAATGTTAGACGATGTTTGCATTCATATTTCATATACCTACAGATATAGATGTCGTTTAATCATGAGATACATATATTCAATAACCTAGATATATTATGTTATGTCCGGGTGTTATGTATGTTGCCATTGTGTGGAATTTGTAATATCATAAACTACTAGCAAATTACCCGTCACCAGATCTTTGAGTAAGATAATGTTGTATGTTGTATTTTTGTATTTCGTTATTTTTTTGTATCTGTCCTGTAAAAAACATTTGATCAATTAATGGAATCTCTGTTTGAATGGTTATGATATGATTTAATAAGTGTATAATTAAAAATACAATCTCATATTCACAGGCATATGCGTACACGGGGGGGCCGGGGGGGGGGGGTTCAAATTCCACTTTGATGAAAAAGGGCTGTTTTGGGGTTCCCCCCCCCCCCTCAAAAACATATTCACGGACACCATGAACCCCCCTCACAAATTCTTCACCGACACCCCCGCCCCCTTTTGAAAGAATCTTCACCAGTACCCCCTCTCGAGAAAATCTTCATCGACACCCCCCTCGCGTCGAAAAATATTCACCGACAACCCCTCCCCCTCGAAAAATCTTCTCCTACACCCCCACCACCCCTCTTCGAAAGAATCTTCACTGTTACCCCCTCTCGAAAAAATCTTTACTGACACCCCCCTAGAAAATTCTTCACCGACAACCCCCCCCCCTGGAAAAATCTTTACAGACACCCCCCCCCCCCCCCCGGTGGTGATTCAATCTCATATTCACAGGTATATGGGTACCCGGGTGGGCGGGGGGGGGGGGGGAGGGTGTGGTTCAAATCCCCCTCAAAAAATATTCACGGAAACCCACCCCCCCTTACAAATTCTTCACCAACAGCCCCCCCCCCCCCTCCCCACTCGAAATACTTGACCGACACCCGACCCCTCAAAAATGTTGGTTGAGGAAATAACCACCACCCCCCCCCCCCCCCCTCAAAAAATATTCACGGACACCCACTCCCCTCACAATTTCTTCAGCGACACCGAAAGAATCTTCACTGGTACCCCCTCTTGAAAAAATCTTCACTGACACCCCCCTCGAAAATTCTTCACCGCCCCCCCCCCCTACGAAATATTTGACCGACACCATCCTCGAAAATTCTTCACCGACACCCCCCTCGAAATACTTGACCGACACCCCCTCGAATTACTTGACCGACACCCCCCTCGAAATACTTGGCCGACACCCAGCCCCTGGAAAATTTTGGTTGAGGAAATAACCACCACCCCCCCCCCCCCCCCCCTCAAAAAATATTCACGGACACCCACTCCCCTCACAATTTCTTCAGCGACACCGAAAGAATCTTCACTGGTACCCCCTCTTGAAAAAATCTTCACTGACACCCCCCTCGAAAATTCTTCACCGCCCCCCCCCCCCTACGAAATATTTGACCGACACCATCCTCGAAAATTCTTCACCGACACCCCCCTCGAAATACTTGACCGACACCCCCTCGAATTACTTGACCGACACCCCCCTCGAAATACTTGGCCGACACCCAGCCCCTGGAAAATTTTGGTTGACGCAATAACGTACCCCCCCCCCCCTACCCCCCTTGTAAAAACCCTAGGTATGCTGCCAGCGATCACATGTCAAACAATAAACAGTATTAATTAAATCGTTGTCAAGTAGATCAATAACCCTAATTCCTTGCTCTTCTTGTTTACACATTATTTACAAAAAGCACACATTTTTTATACTTGAGTACAACAAAGTATGCACTTCGAGTAAACATTTACAATTAGCCTTTATTCAGAAAATTAAACCAGTGACAGAGAGAAACCTATTTTGGTAGCCGTATACCCTGTTTTGCCAATTTTGCGAATATCGTGTTGAAAATGTGAACAAAAATCACCGATCAAATTCAGTCATGTATATATATATATACGGACATGTACAATCACACGAATGTGTGTACAATGTAGTAGATTGTGCGTTGACAATGCACAGATGCCGGACCTACAATAATACCTCTCTGTATAATAGTCTATGCAAATTCCCCGCCCGACGGTCGCTTTCGCTTTTGGAATGTACCGTTATCGTAGATTGTCTGAGCATGTTGACATCAATGCGATGTATAATTCCGCCACAGAATCTGGCTGTACCCAGCATGTCTGTACGCAGTACTATATACCAATGCAAAACAGATCCCGTCCCTCCCGTTTAGTGGACCAGCGAAATTTTCTGATATATCGCGAAATATAGTTAAAAAGGATATCGCACAGCCTGCGTACAAACGTCAGATCCATCGCCCAGCTAAAAATATACGCGAAAACTACCGTGATGGACAGCAACACACGGACACCAACCCCGTCCTCTATATACGTGAGTCTAATAATCGGTGGTGTAGTGTGGATATTGAATAATGTTGTGATGGCATGAACATCTACATTATGTTTATGTTTATTTTGTGTTTCCCTGTATAGCCTGTTTTTTTATTTTTATTGTTGTGTTGTATTTGAATGATTGGGGTGTGTAATTATGTGTGTGTGTGTGTGTGTGTGTGTGTGTGTGTGTGTGTTTGTGTGTGTGTGTGTGTGTGTGTGTGTGTGTGTGTAGC